>CATIWO010216776.1:0-10346 GCA_949673435.1 Macaranga tanarius
TTATCAACTCTTGATAATAAGCTTATCTAACATTGTACTAAGGGTAAATATTCAAATAAACAAACACTTTAATCCAAATGAATATTTCATTGCCATAGGGATAAATATACAATGTCTATATACATGAATGGCCATAGGGCACATCTACACTAACATAACTGAGATTCAGTAATTACATGTCATAGATTCAAAACCATTGTTATACTGATATCCTTATAAAACATATGTATATAAACATAACTGAGATTCAACAAATACATATCATAGATTCAAAACCATTGTTATACCAATATCCTTATAAAATATATGTATGTAAACATAACTGAGATTCAATAAATACATATAATAGATTCAAAACCATTGTTATACCAATATCCACTTATTTGATATGACGACTAGAGTTCTAGTTAGGAGGGGCTGCGTTATGCTATACGGTTGGGGCTGAGGTTCCTCGTAATATCCATAAGCAAAATCATAAGAACACTAGCTTATAACCTCAATTCTACTTAATTTAATTGATCTTGAGCTTAAGAATATGACCTAAGACCCGAAAAATAGTTCGAAAATGCACAGAATAGGGTTTCGGTGCTAAAATGGCCATTGGGGCACAACCCAGGGTTGCAGAGGCACACCCAGAGGTGCAAAAGTGCCTCCTCTATGCATAGAGGTTGCCACCTCTGCACAAAGGTACCCGCCTCTACACAGAGACGCCTGCCTCTGCATAGAGGCGCTCGCCTCTGCATTTCAGAATGCAGAAACAGTCCGAATTCAACCTAAAACACTAAAAATCAAACTAAATCAATACTAAACATCATTTTTAACATCCCAGGGGTCCATTTTAGCATAAATAAGCTTAAAAACTTAAAAGTTCAATTCAAATATCAAATTCTATAAAAATTCAAAAACTAGAATCAAATTAGTTTACTTAATCGAAATCTTTGTTTAAACTCTTGAATTAGCAATAAGAATCCTTAAATCGATGTTTGGAAGTTGAGAATTGAAAGTTTGAGAAAAGAAAAGAAATGGAAAAGATGCAGAAGAAATTCACACAGCGAAAGGAAAAGAAGAAGAAACCTGCATAAAAGAGAAGCTCTGCTTCCTTTTCTTTTTAAAATATTTTTGGCAAATATCCATTTTAGTCCCTCCTTAACAAATGTCCATTTTAGTCCCTAAGTTTCAAAATAACCAAAAAGGCCATCAATCTAATTTCTAATATAATTGAGTCCACTAATCTATCTATACCCTAATTTCTAGGATAGCGTATTACAAGTATACTTATACTCAATAGTTAAAGATATTTAAAGGAGACTTTATTATGTATTAATATAGCAGTACCTCTAGTTTGTCTTAGAGGTTAAAGTTAGTAGTAATATGAGTATATATATTATTCCATTCATAGCATAAGTCCTACCTATCTAACTGTGAGTTGCACCCGCTCACCAGCTAGTAGAGTGGGTGTGACAATTTATTGGTATTAGAGCTTAGGTTCAGCAGTTTACGTAGGATTCTATTTCTTAAATAGAATTACTAAGTTTAAAACCCTATTTCTATTAAGTTTTTATAGGTAAATGCTGCCAAAACTTATAAGTGGTAGAGGTCATGGTAATAATCATGGTTGCATTACTAGAATCGCTAATATTGGCCAACCTTATATGAATCCTCTAAATCATCCCGAAGGGATGGATGATGTGTCTTTCAGCGGAGGGGAATATACTGACTCCACCTCTAGTGACGTTGGATCAGGAGCATATCCAGCTGCTCTGCCTCTGTAATCTGTTCCTCCACCTCCAGCACATCCACCACTAGTCCTACCTAATTTGCAACTAGCACAGCCAATACCTCCTTTTCAGGCTGATGCTGGTATGAAAGCTCTTATAACTCAAGCTTTGTAGCTGCTATAGTTGCTCAGGATTAGAACCATGATCCCCAGATGATAGTAGATCGTGCATGCAAATTAGGTGTATATGGTTTTAAGGGGTCTATAGATAGTGGAATAACTGACTGTAGAAGTTAGAAAAAGCTTTTCTCATCCTATGATTGTTAGAGGTTGAGAAAGTTCAGAATGTGCAAGGGTTTATGAAAGGTTTAGCAAATGATTGTTTCTCTCAAAACCTACAAGTGCACATATTGTGAATTATAGCACAAAAGATATCGTTCCCACGAAGACTGTATATTGAGTGCTAATATTTTTACTTATATTCTCAGCTAGTAAATTAAATAATAGGGAATTTTATAATAAAATAAAACATTACAATCTAATTAAATTGTAATCAAATAATAATAATAAAAAAACTTAGAGCCTAGGTTTAGTTTCACTATTCCAATCCGATTATAAACACATTATCACACAAAAGGCATTGATTTTAGTTAAGGGTAATTGTTCTAAAATACCTAAAGACTCTCTCGAGTTCAATTAAGCATGCAAAGATTAAATTTTAACCTACTCTTATGGTTAAGAAGTTAATCTAAACTCATTAAGTTTCTTAACAATTAATCTACCACTAAAGACCCCTGCCTACTGTTATAGTTCTTCGAAGAGCTCACCTACTCTCGTGGTCGAGTGATATAAGTCCTAAGAGTCTTAAGCTGATAAATTCCCCTAACTCTCGTTGGTGAATTTACCCATTAACATGCAAACAAACTAGCTAGGAATGAAAGCATAAATTAAGTGCAACTCATAGAATTAATTGAAAATCAAATTAAATAAATAAAATCTTATGTTCAATCACATCATGGAATAGCTACTCCTAACCTAAACTCTAAAAGAAAACTAGCCACACATGGTTATGGCGAAAAACATAAACATAATTAAGGATGAAAAAGGAAGAAGAATAAAAATAAACTCTTGAATTCTTGCACAATTCTTCTTCTTCATTTAGCTCTGGTTTATGCCTTCAATCAATGACAAAAGATATTTTCTAGCTCCTCATAATCCTCTTTTTATAGAGTCCACCGAGTAAAGAACTTAAAAAACCCTTAAAATTTTTTCCTTTACAGGAGAGAAAATCACTTTTTATTCGACATTGCTTGTACAAGCCATGTCGTATCTTGTGTCACATCATAAGTTGAGATCGAGATTAGCACACGATTTCAAGCATGGCATAAAAAGGCGTGTAGAAATATCTTCTTTTCTTTTCTCTCGGCAGATTATCACACGGTCTGGCTCACAGCTTAATGAAAACGTGTCACGTTGTTTTTCCCCTTTGTTGCTTGACAATGCTTATGACTTAACTTATAACATGGCATGGTTTAAATATAGTTTCACGTTACATGGCCATGCACATGGCTTGAATCACACCATCACACATGTCGTGTTGAAATGTTCCTTTTTCTAGCAGATAACCACACAGCTTTGCGCACGGTTTGGAGAAGGCATGTCACTTCCATTCAACACACTTCACTATTTGACACGATTTCTAATAAGTCATCTTGCATGTTGTGTTGATATAAATCCTCACTCTTAATTGACTTCCTCTTTAGACTTAACTACAAAAAGGAAAAATAAATTAATATTGAACAAAAACTTCTTAAAATATGCTTTAAATAATAAAACCCTAATAAAACACTAACACTAATATATTTCCTAATTAAATTTATATTCTACCCAAATTATTCTAATTTTCATTCAATAATTCATTAAGAAATCAACTTAAATATATGTAAATATTATACATATCAAATTCAAGCTTTGCTTGTCCTTAAGCAAAAATCAAATTTGAAATTTAAAGAACAAGCTCAACTACAACCAAAGATATATAGCTTCTAAGACATGCAAACCAATAACACCGAGACTGAAACTTGTTTACTAAAGAAGATAATCAGACAAAAAATACATCATCTATGAACAATTTACTAATCACAATCCATGCACATAACTTATTAAAATCCAATGAACACGATTGTAAAAGAGAAACATTAAGGTCTATAACTCTTTTCTTTAACTGTGGCTGTGAATGTGTTTTATGCTCTATTTCATAAAAAAAATTTTACTCTCTCTAATCAAATCTTCCCACTCTTAGTCATCCCCCACCATTCCCGTATTACTAAGCGTGGATACCCCCAAATGGGCCCTTTGGATACTCGTACTCTAATTAGAGCATTGGAGTAGATTCAGAGCATAAAAATAATTCAGATTTTTAAGTACTGCTATTACTTGAGAAAAGATATATATATATATATATATATATATATATATATATATATATATATATATATATATATATATATAATTTAGAGTTACAAAAAGCATCCTCTCCTAAAATCATGCACAAATTCAATCTCCAAGCTCATACTTAGGTTATAAAAACTAAATTTTTCATATATAACGACCATGTACAACCATCTTAAATAATAAACCATTCAATAGTTTGATCATTGAACTGAAATTACACACTTATACACTATTATTCTCAAATTGCAACTGAACATTAATTTTGCAAAATAAGACAAGAAAAAGTTTTAAAGATTAGCTAGGCAAAAATATGGGGAAACTGAGTTGAAGGTTAATGAATGCTAAATAATTACCCAATATATGTTACAATTAATACATTTTTTTATTATTTATTATTTTCTATAAAAACTAAATGACATGCAAAAAAAATGAATTAGAAATAACCTGCAAAAATAAAATAGAAACCTTCCCCCATACTAGCCACGTTATTGTCCCCAATGACAAAAACACATGCAAAAAGTATAAAATAAAATAAAAGGAAAAGAATAAAGAGGAATAGAAAAGAAGAATACTGCCCTGAAATTTATAGTCATCAGATATCTTGAAAGGAGCAGAAAATAAAAGAGCTAAAAACCATTATCCTTAGATAAAATTTTCCAGATAAAATTTTATTTTATTTTATACTTTTTGCATGTTATAATTAATTAAAACAACTAAAAGTAGACTACACGGGCGTGTCTCTCCCCGTGTAGCCTACTGGTAAAAAATCTTAGTCGAAACGCGGCCTGGAACATGACCGTATTTTTGTCTCAGCATCCATTAGCGAGTGCTAGACACTGGCGAGCCCCAGTGCCTGCTCACAGACCTCCCCTCTGGCGAGTGCCAGTGTCTGATCGTAGCTGAAATTGTTAAGTTACACATACCCGTATCTTATCACACGGTTTGAGACACGCCCATGTCTCAACTCGTGTCCTCATCCTGATAGTCCATTTCACAATATATCAAGTAACACACAACCATTCCATAATATACTATCATTTCAATATCAAATGCTCTTATCCATTAACATCAACCAAACTTATGCAAAAAGTATACTAAATTAGCTTATGCTCATATTATGTCCTCTCACATGAAAATTCTCACATTCAATATATATACAACCCAAAACTAAATATTCATATGCAAGCATGAATACAAAATACATCTCAACTCATATTCGGTATTCGGCCGAAACTAATATTATATAATTATCTCACACGTAGCCCACTTTAGGCTTATTCCTCACAAATTTATATTTTTAACACAAGTGGCCACTTTCTAAGACTATCCACCAGGCTCAGTCCTAAATTTCATAATTAGTGGAGGCTATCCGCCCGGCTCAGCCCCACTATCACACATATACCTCACATTCCTCATATATTCATTCAATATACACATAATATTACTATATACCAAATAATATAAGTTTCATTCCACATCATGTGCTTACCTCATTCATTTACATAGTTCATAGCACATGTATAAAATTACAATTTTCAACACCAATACATCTCATGCTTATAATAGACATTTACATTCATAATGCATATATTAACCTCATATGGTATTTAATTAATAATCCACTTGTAGCATACTCATACCATCATCAATATTTCCTAACATAACCTATTGATCATAACCCATTCATTACACACAAGGCTTTATCATAAGAATATCTCATTTTTTCATTCATACGCCATAAGAATAGCATTCATATTAAATTCAAAGATCACTTCCTTTTTTCACTATGAATTTATATCAATCATATACATATAATACATGAACATTGCCAAGATCACAATGTATTCAAATTAATCTTCACACCATGTATATTTTTCACATATAATGCTCAATCTTCATACACATATTACACCTTCACATCAATATAATATTCCATTAATACTTCTAAAGGTCACAACTCATCTAATCCACTATTTATGATGATTTATGTAATTTATTCAACTAACTAAGATAATACATATATATCATTATAACTTTAGTACATAAAAGAAACCAATATATAATTTGTTAGTAACTACTTACCAAAGGTTCTTTCCAACTTTAAATAAGAAGAGTTTCTCTAGTTGCTTATATCTTCCTTGTCCCTTTAACTCCTACACATAACCATGAATCAGACATATATACAATTCATTACTCTTGCACTTTAACTCAATTAGTGCAATTTATCACCTTAATTTGATATGCCCTAAAATCATGCACACAAATTCTTTGGCTCCCATTTTATACACGCTAGGATTCTGAGTGTATTTTAATTCTCAATTAGATTTACTAAATTTGGATGTATGTATAATAAGTTATGAATTTTTGACTGAAATCGGGTCACACAAGTAATCAGATTGAGAAATAAAATGTCAAGCTCTGTTAGACCCTTTTAGAGGTCGATTCAACTCAACATCAAAATATAAGAGTTCTAGAGAACCCTCTGAAGTTTCTCCAGAATTAAAAAAAAACTCAATTTGGAGTTCTAAAACTCAAGTTATAATAAAAACACTAAGACTGAAAAACAGAAAAAATAGAGCACGAAATTCCTAGCAATAAAAACTCAACTTTAATTTACAAAAATACAAGTATAGCTTACCAATTGAGACTCCAATTGATTAAAGACCTCCTAGAGCTTCCCAAAACTATTGTTTGATAATTTATGCAAGATTCAAATCTCTTAAAAATCTATCAAGAAATCACTGCTCTTCTTCCTTCTCCAATTCTCTACACTCATACACCATACATACACACATATACACACACACACATATCCACCAATCACCAACTCCCATTTGCCCCTATAGGTGTCCTATTAAATAAATGCATATTTACCAATAAAGAATAACAATAATTATCTAAATAATTATAGACAAATATCACCATAATATCCTTCCTCCTCCTCAATGAAATGGGACTAATACATAATAACCCCTAACTTTCTATTATAACAATCCACTCCCATCTTTCCTTACAATTAGGTCCCTCCCTATAATTCATAAACATACCCATACTTAAATTAAATTCACTATTCTACTATGTATAAAATGTAATACATAAGAAAGGAATAGGTATCCTAAAACACGGGTGTTACAAAAATAGTTACTCATCAAGATAAATTCTAGATATTTCCTTATTTTCCTATAAATGTATAGAAAATATGAACTTATTTATAAAATATCTATAATTATAGACCAAAATGGTAATATTGTACAACTTAAGGATAAAAAATTTAAAAAACTACATATGAAATTAAAAATAAAACTTTAGTAACCAAATTAAAGTTATGTTATTGTTTTGATAAAACAGCTAAAGTTAGGTAACAAAAGTGATATTAACCCCATAAGCACAATGAGTTGAATCACCATCGCCATCTTCAAATTGGCAAAAGCCCTTTGACAAGCTTCGAACTAGTTCTAAGCCCAATTCTTTCCTGATTTATCTTTCTTCTTTATTTGATGCTAAGAGATATAAAGTGAAGATGCTATTATATATATATATATATATATATAATTAGACACGTCAAAGCTAGCAAGCGTGACCTGATTGGTCAATAAATTGAATTTATCACGATATAATTATGAAAAAAATATTCATTTGTGATATTTTTTTTTAAAAAAAAGTGCGATATTTTGGAGTTAAATTGCGATATTTTAAAGAAATGTTGCAATATTTTAGAAATAGGTCACGATATTTTGAAGACAAACGTGATATTTTAAAGAAAAAAGGAAAAAAATACAAGTAGTAGTTGTTATTAGGGATAAGGTACAAATTGGACCTTGAACTTCACTCCAAAGTTTACATTTGACCTTAATATTTTTTTTTGGTCCCATTTGGACCTTAAACTAGTAAAATTCAGATATATTGAACCCTTCTTTAAAGAATTGTTGCAATTAGGTCCTAAAAATCAAATAAAAATTTAACTTTAACACTAATTAATAAAAATTAGTTCCAATAACAATAAGAATTGATGAAATTACTTTCAAAACATATATTTATGATGCTTCTAAATTTTTTAAGATTTTAAAATTTATAAAAATATAATTTTAAAATTTTAAAAATTTAAAGAAAAGTTAAAAATATTTGTTATACACCTAAAAAATTTCAAAAAATTTCAAAATTTTACAATCAAGTGATATACATTAAAAACAAGAATTAAAACTTTTTTTTATTAAATTTTTAAATATATAGAAAATTTTAATAATTTCAAAAATTTTTAAAAATTTTAAAAAATTAATAAATGTATAGAAAAATTTTAATTCTTTTTATTGAATGTATATCACTTGATTGTAAAATTTTTAAATTTTTTGAAAATTTTTAGGTCTATAAAAAAAATTTTAACTTTTTTTTGAATTTTTAAAAATTTTTAAAAATATATTCCTATAAATTTAAAAATCTTTAAAAAAATTAGAAATATCATAAATATATATTTTGAAAGTAATTTCATCAATTCTTGACATTATTTGCACTAATTTTTATTGATTGGTGTTAAAGTTAAATTTTTATTTGATTTTTGAAACTTAATTACAATAATTCTTTAAAAAAGGGTTCAATATGATCGAATTTTACAAGATTAAGGTCTAAATAAAATTTAAAAAAAAATATTAAGATCCAATATAAACTTTAGATCTAAGTTCAGAGTCCAATTTGCGCCTTATCCCTTGCTATTATTATCAGAACAAGCCTCGACAACAAGGAGAATATGAAGAACATAAAAAGCATAGAGAAGTTGATGGAGAAGGACAAGAACAAGGATTCAAATGGAATAAAATTTGGTCTGATCAACAAATATCAGGCTAAGTGGGTCCATTTCTAGGTTTATTTAATTGAGACTCTGCCTAATAATAATAATACTCAAAAAAATTAATGATCATATATAGATCATTTTCTTTGAAGTTATAAAAGTCAATTGAAATTTTGCTAATATTTTTAAATTAAGAACAGACTAATTTTGATTTGTATGGAAGTTAAAATAAATATTGAAAATTTGTCAACATTTTTAAATTAAGAACCAACTAATTTTAATTTGTATGGAATTTAAAATGAATTTAATATTTTAGAATGGTAAAATATATATTAAAATTAAATTTTTATATGATGAGTGATTTATATTTTAAATTACGATATTTTTAAAATGGTTGTAATATGTAAAAAAAAATAGAAATGTAAAAAATAGTAATAAAAAAATAAGAATAAAGAAATAAAAAATTAAAAAGATAAGGAATATGAGAATTGGTTTGTATTTTTTGGTAATTTAATAATAATAGTAATAATAATGAAATGAAAAAAAAAATAAAAAGATATGTATATGGGAATGTGTGTAGATGAGTAATAAAGCCGTAGGCCCTATTTGGTTGGGCGTTTGGCCTTGCGTTTAGCCAAAAAAACAGCAACAGCTTGTTTGTTTGGACGGGTGAGGACAGCTGAGGACGGCTTCTTTCCAAAAGAAACGCACGGTTTCAACAGCTCCAATTTGGAGCTGTTGGAACGGTTAAAATGCGTTTTATTTTTTTTTTCTGTTTATACCCTTAATTATTTTTTTAACACCAATCAATTTATCTACAACATAATACTAATTTTGCAAGTTACTATAAAAAATTATAGTATTTAAAAAAATAAAATATATAATGAGAAAGAGAAAATTATATTGAATTTTATATCGTAAACCGTTTTGGAAACCGACGTTGAAAATGGAAATTTGATGAATAGTACTATTCACACACTGTCAAAAAATTGTGGTATTTTATTTTATAAAATATATCACGAGAAAGAGAAAATTACGTGAAATTTTTTGATGTAAGCCATTTTGGAAACAGACGTCGGAATAGTAATTAGTATTTGATGAATAGTAAAACATCCATAGTTTTGTTTTAGTTTTGCATGCTACTGTTCATGAAATAGTAATACTGTAGCAATCCATTACTTTATTTTAGATTAAATGTGAAAATTGATCATTTTATTTTTTTTAACTTTTCTAATAATTATAAAATTACGGAAAATTAAATAATTTATTATTATTAGTCCCTTCAAGTCATTAACATATTAAAAGTTCAATTTTTATTTTATTTTTTCAAGATTCAAAAAGTTATAAAAATTAAATATGAATTATCTGTATTGTATTCTAAAATATTTTAAC
>CATIWO010216792.1:0-17123 GCA_949673435.1 Macaranga tanarius
GTGCGCCACATGGAAATTCACACAAAACACATTAAAAATCACCCAAATTCACATGTAACAATCATAATTTTATTCCCACATCAAAAATACTTACCTCTCATCCTTTAGCTTTCCTTCTCTTGTAATCCCCGAACATCCTTCCATGCTTCTTTTCTGAAGAACAAAGTTAAAGAACTTGTGATTAGAAATTGTAAAACTAAAAACTAAAAGAATTAACAAGAAAAATGAAAATGAAAATGAAAACTTGGTTGATCCCCTAAGAAGTGCTCTTTTAGGTCTATGAGCTTAGACCATCATGATCTTTAGAGTGTTGAATCGGCCAAAAAGGCCAATTGGAGAGAATTCTCCCGTATGCCTCCATTGTAGATCTTTAGCCTTTGCCCATTGACTTTAAACTTCTCTCCTCTAGTGTTGAAAACTTCCACAACTCCATAGGGGTAGACATGGCTCACTACAAATGGTCCCGACCATCTACTCTTGAGCTTCATTGGAAACAATATGAGCTTGGAGTTGAATAGCAACACTTGGTCTCCTTCTTGAAAACTCTTCATTTTTACCTTAGCATCATGCCACTTCTTTGTACGTTCTTTATAAATCCTGGAATTTTCATATGCCATTTCTCTTAACTCTTCTAATTCACTAAACTGCAGAAGTCTCTTTTCAGCTGCTTTCTTGTAATCAAAATTCAAAGCCTTTATTGCCCAGTAAGCCTTATGCTCGATCTCTACAGGAAGGTGACACGCTTTTCCATAGACCAACCTATATGGAGACATTCCAATAGGTGTCTTATAAGCTGTTTGGTATGCCCATAAAGCAACATCCAACTTCCTTGCCCATTCCTTTCTCGACTTGCTCACTGTTCTTTCAAGAATCCTCTTTAATTCTCTGTTGCTTACTTCTACTTGTCCACTTTTTTGGGGATGGTATGGAGTAGCTATCTTGTGTTTTACCCCATAGCGAGCTAGCAATGCCTCCATATTTCTATTACAAAAGTGTGTTCCTCTATCACTTATGATAGCTCGAGGCATCCCAAACCTAGTAAAGAGTCTTTGTAAAAATTTGCAAACTACTCTTGCATCATTCACTGCACATGCTTGAGCTTTCCACCCACTTGGATACATAATCCACACAAATAAGTATGTTCTTATTTCCATCTGAAATAGGAAATGGCCCCATGAAATCTATGCCCCACACATCAAATATTTCTACCTCAAGAATTCCCGATTAGAGCATTTCATCCTTTTTGGAAATGTTACCACTCCTTGGACATGCATCATAACTGAGTACACACTTTCTAGCATCATGAAAGATTGTAGGCCAAAAGAATCCTGTTTCAAAAACCTTTGCAGTAGTTCTCTATGGACCAAAATGACCACCATTGATCATCCCATGGCAATGTTGCAGAATTGAACTAGTTTCTTCCTCTCCTACACATCTTCTTATCATTCCATCACTGCATAGCTTCTAGAGATATGGCTCATCCCACAGATAGTACTTGGAATCATAAATGAGCATTTAAGCTATAAATCTCTGCATAGCTTCCAGAGATTCTAGGAGCCTCCCACTTGAGATGAAATTTGCTATGTCTGCAAACTATGGAGCATTTAAACTTCAGATTGCTAACAACATCTCATCTGGAAATAGCTCTTGGATAGGTTCTTTCTCCTCATTGTCTTCTTTCTGTAGCTCTAATCTTGAGAGATTATCAGCTACTGCATTCTCTGATCCCTTCTTGTCTTTAATTTTAATGTCGAACTCTTACAACAGCAGCACCCATCGTATGAGCCTTAGCTTTGAGTCCATCTTGTTCAAGAGGTACTTCAATGCTGCATGATTTTTATACACAATAACTTTATAACCAAGTAAGTAAGATCGAAATTTAACAAAAGCAAAAATTACTGCTAGGATCTCTTTCTCGGTCGTGGCATAGTTGAGTTGTGCATCATTCAAGGTTCGGCTTGCATAATAGATAACATGAAGTTTATTCTCCTTCCTTTGGCCAAGTATAACACCTATTGCATGGTCACTTGCATCACACATCAATTTGAATGGAAGATTCCAGTCAGGTAATACCACTATAAGATTCGATATCAATGCTTCTTTTAACTTATCAAAAGCCAATTTACAATCATTAGTAAAGTCAAAAGGAGAATCTTTCTCAAGTAATTTACAAAGAGGTTTAGAGATTTTTGAAAAATCCTGGATAAACCGCTGATAGAATCCTGCATGGCCTAGGAAACTTCAAATTCCTTTGACATTTATCGGGTATTAAAGCTTTTCAATGGTCTCCACTTTTGCCTTGTCCACTTCAATACCTTGTGCTAAAATTTTATGCCCAAGAACGATTCCTTCTTCCACCATAAAATGACATTTCTCCCAATTTAGCACCAAATTTGTTTCCTCACATCGTGTAAGAACTTGCTCCAAGTTTTCCAAGCATCCTTCAAATGAGCTTCCATGGACTAAGAAGTCATCCATGAACACATCCATAATTTGCTTCTACCAAGTCTGAGAATATGGCCATCATGCACCTTTGGAAGGTTGCTGGAGCATTACATAATCCAAATGGCATTCTTCTATAAGAAAATGTGCCATAGGGACATGTGAATGTCATTTTCTCTTGATCTTCTGGAGTAATAGCTATCTGATTGTATCCCGAATAACCATCTAAGAAATAGTAGAAGGCATGTCCTACTATCTTCTCCAACATCTGATCAATGAATGGTAGTGGAAAGTGATCATTTCTAGTAGCCGAATTCACCTTTCTGTAGTCAATGCACACTCTCCTTCCAGTCACTATTCTTGTAGAGATCTGCTTACCTTCTTTATTTTCCACCACAGTCATTCCTCCTTTTTTTGGTACATACTGGATAGGATTTACCCATGAACTGTCTGAGATTGGGTAAATAATTCCAGCATCCAATAGCTTAACCACCTCTTTCTTCACCACTTCTTGCATGTTTGGATTGAGCCTCCTTTGCCTTTCAATGATTAGCTTGTATCCATCTTCCATTAGAATTTTGTACATGCAATAAGATGGACTTATCCCTCTTATATCTGAAATTTGCCAACCAATTGCTCTTATTCTCCTCTTGAGCATCCTCACAAGCAATTCCTTTTGGTCTTGGGTGAGTTTAGAGGATATGATCACAGGTAAAGTTTGGTTCTCTCCAAGAAAAGTGTACCTCAATTGTTAAGGTAAGGGTTTCAAATCTACATTCGGTGGTTTTATAGTTGAGGGTGGTGTAGGTTCAGTGTTTGGTAATTGGATTTGGGAAAAGAAAGTTTGGTGTTTAAGGTAATCTTCATCTTGGGAGGTTTGTACCTGTATACACTTCTCAATATACTCAAATTCATCACAATTTGCTAACCTCCTTCATTGGACTTCAATCACATATTCATCCACAACATCAACTCTAAAGCATAAATCACTTTCAGAAGAGTGTTTCATACCTTGATAGATGTTGAACTTACAACTTTCCTCGCCTACTCTTAGAGTCAAAGTTCCATCATAAACATCAATGATTGCCTTGGCAGTGTAGAGGAAAGGCATACCAATGATCAAGGGAATGTCTTCATCTTCCTCAAAGTCTAGGACAACAAAGTCCACTAGAAAAATGAACTTTCCAGCCCTTACTAGCACATCTTCCACTATTCATTCTGATTCCTTTACTGTCCTATCTACTAGTTATAGACGAATGTTTGTTGGTCTTGCTTCTCCAAGTTCCAATTTCCTGTAAATAGACAAAGGCATAAGATTAATAGAAGCACCTGAATCACACAAAGATTTTTGAAATGATAAATTCCCCACAGAACATGGAATAATAAGACTCCTTAGTTGCTTCCTTTTTAAAGGAAGTTTATTTGAGATGATGGCACTGCACTTTTTTGTAAGTGTGACTATCTCGAACACTTGCAACTTCTTCTTGTTGGAAATCAGCTCCTTTAAGAACTTTGCATACTTGGCATTTGAGATAGACATTCCATAAAAGGAATGTTGATGTGGAGTGTCTTGAATCTTTCTAAAAACTTTGTAAACTACTGGTTATGCTCCTTTTTCTTCAACCTCTGTTGATATGGAACTGGAGGTTCATAAGGTTGAATTGGTGGTGCTTTCGGCTTAGCTTTATCTTTGTTCTCTTCCTTCACTTCTGGTTCTTCTAGAGTCTCATCCCTTTCATCATCCTATTCTTTCTCTCCTTTATTCTTTTTTTCTTCATACTCCATTGTTGCTTTAGGGGTTTGGATCTCTGTACCGCTTCTCAAGGTGATAGCCTTTACTTTCTCTTTTGGATTCTTCTCCGTATTGCTCGATAATGCACCTTGATTCCTTGTTGCTAAAGAATTTTCCAGCTGCCCCATTTGTACTTCTATATTATGAATAGAAGAAGAGTGATTTCGGATCATTTGCTCCATCCTCTTTTGAGCTTCATCTTGCTAGCTCATCTTTGATGACATCACATCCATGAATTTCTCCATCTTGCTCTCCATTGAACTTCTAGAGGATGAACCTTTGTCTTGGTTAAAATTGAGGTTGAGGTTGCTGCATATTCTTTCCTCTAAATCCTGGTGGTGCTTGTGGTCTCCACTGGTTGTTTCCTTGATTGCTCCAAAAGATGTTTGGATGATTCCTCCAACTTGGATTATAGGTATTTCCATAGACTTGGTTCTGAGGTCCTTTGAAGTTGCCCATATAGTTTACTCCCTCTGTAGTAGACATTCTTTATATCATTTGACATTTTATTGTAGGATGACCTCCTTGGCATAGTTCATATGAGGAAGACAATGTAGACACTGCATTCATATTCACCTTGTCCATCCTTTTTGTCAAAGCATCAAGCTTTGTATTCAATATGGTTAAGCTGTCCACTTCTATGGCTCCAGCCTTCTTTGTAATGGTCCTTTCATTAGACCATAAACTTTGTGTATTAGCCATTTCTTCAAAGAGATCCAAGGCATCTTCTGATGTCTTTGACATGATAGTACCTCCAGCTGCTGCATCAATATTGACTCTAACCGTGTGATTGACTCCTTTGTAGAATGATTGTACCAAGTCCCATGCATGAATCAGTTGAGGTGGACACTGCTTTTGAAGGTCTTTGAATCTTTCCCAGCATTCATAGAATGTTTCATCATCTCTTTGAAAGAAAGAGTTAATCTCATTTCTGATCCTCAACACTTTTGTAAGTGGTAAGTATTTGTTGAAAAAGGCAGTGTAAAGCTCTTGCCAAGTGTTGTGGAGTTGGGTGGCAAACTTATAAACCATCTTTTTGCTTTATCCATTAGGTAAAACGGAAAGAGAATCAACCAGATTGCATCAGGTTGTACTCCATTCATCTTAAAGGTAGAACAGTACTCCAAGAATCTAGACATATGTCCAAATGGATCCTCATATGGTAGCCTATTGAATGGTGAGTTTTGGATCATCTGGATCATTGCCGGTTTAATTTCAAAGTTGTTTGCTGCTACTACCGGCCTCATAATTGGTGTATGATCACCTTGCACATTAGGACTCATAAAATCTCGCATGGTTCTATGACCATTGGGTGGATTTTGAAGAACTTATTGTCTCGATGGGTCATTCTCTAAGTCCCTTGCGTCCATTTTTCTTGGTGAGTGTTTTGATATGACTGTTTGTTTCTTCTTTTCATGAGTTGTCTTCTCTAACTCCAAATCAAGTGATATCAACTCAAGTCCTTGTTTGCTTGCACTTCGTGTGTGCATCAAACAACACAAATTCCTGCTATACCATAATTAAGAACAAAATTAAAAATAATGTCTAAATTAAGCAACACAATTTTCTTACAATATCAATTCCTTGCCAATCCCTGGTAACGGCGCCAAAAACTTGATGTGTGTAATCCGTAAGCGCACAGAATCATATCAAGTAGTAAATAAAGATATCATCCCATAGAGATTGTAGGTTGAATATTGCAATACTCACAACATTTGATTGTTTAGACAATGAAATAAAGTTTAGAATTTCAAAGGAACAAAAGTAAATTAAGAAAAGTAAAAACACAAATTCAATGCAAGTTTAAAAGCTAGGGTTCTTATTCTCAATTAGACCATTTCAAAGGATTGATTACCCAACTAGGTTTATACTAATTCTAATTCATTTTGAAGGGATCTTAGAAACTATAGATTTTCCTCTCAGATAAACCTATAATTAATTATAGATTAATTAACATTAAGTTTACCGGCTCTCACCAACCTAATGCCTTTTAATTCCAATTTTAAACATAACTTTTAATCAATATTAATCTACTTAACTGTCTCTCAACTAGCTATGCAATCAATAGGTCATTGTTATTTCCTACAGAACATATCTCTCGATTAAGCCTATAGTGTCAATTGAATTTCAGGTTGATCAGTCCTAAAACGACATTAAGCATAACAACAACTAATGAATTAAATCTAGCAACCTAACATAAACACAATAAGCATATGGTCAATTCAGAATAAGAACCCTAGAAAAGATCTAGCTACTCATGTTAAAGAGAAAAGAAAACAAACAAGAAATGAAAACTAATCTCAACATAATAACAATTAAATAAAAGAGTGATATAAGAAAAATCCCTTTTAAATGATGTCAGGAATCCTTGCTCTTCTAACTTCAAGCCAAGTATCACCTCTACTATGAATGAAACTAATGAAAATGTATTCTGAATTAAATAAAAATAGGAATAAGAATAGGTTCCAGAACAAAAACAACCTAAAACTAAGAACAACTTAAACACAGGAACAACCTTTAAATGAAAATGAAATAGTCCTATTTATAGACCTAAAGACCTAGTGAGAAAGGTAATCTAACCCCTCTCAAACTCTATCTAATAAAAAACTAAGAGATAAGTTCCTTTCTATCTAAACTTCAACAGAAAACTACCATCTCATGGGATGCCACATAAGTCAGGCATGGGTACGTAAGAAAATGGCATGGCTGCACAAGAAATAACATATTGCTAAGTCTTGTGTCTTGCACGACCGTGCTCAATTTTAGCACGGCCATGCCACTTTGTAACACGCCAAAATTAACTTTCAAGCACGGCCATGCAACAATCAAGCATGGTCATGCACATTCCCAACGTAGATAACTCTTTATCTTGAGCCTTTAGCCTATCCAAACTTCAAGGATTGATCCAATCTTCATCCCAATGCATCCTACAAAACAAATTTAAAAAAAAAATTATCTAAAAACAACTAAATCCTAACAATTACGACAAAATAACAAAACTAATTGAATTAACTAAAAACTAACTAATAATGCAACTACTAAGCCTAAGATGCAATAAAATAGAGTGCTTAAAATAAGTGTTTTTCACACTCATCAATACTCAATTGGGAAAAGTACCACTTCATGCCATAAGAAGGAATTGTTCTTGGGCACTTGGTATCAAGAAGAGATATTGAAGTTGATAGATCAAAGATAGAAGTGATTGCTAATTTGCCGCCCCCAAAGTGTGTTAAAGGATATAAAAAGCTTTCTTGGACATGCAGGTTTTCATAGAAGATTTATCAAAGATTTTTCCAAGATAGCAAAGCCATTATGCAAATTACTTACTAAGGATCCTATTTTTGAGTTTGATAAGGCATGTCTTAATGCATTTGAAACCTTGAAGAGAGCTCTTATTTCGGCACCTGTTTTGCAATAACCTAATTGGGAGCACCCATTTGAAATTATATGTGATGCAAGTAATTTTATGGTGGGGGCTATTTTGGGACAAAGGAAAAAAGGCAAGCCTTATGTGATCTACTATGCTAGCAAACTACTTGATGAAGCTCAAATCAACTATACCACTACAAAGAAAGAGTTACTTGCTATTGTTTACGCATTTGACAAATTTAGAGCATACCTTATAGGGCAAAAAGTAATTGTTTATTTAGACTATGCTACCCTCAAGTATCTTCTAAGTAAGAAAGATGCAAAACCTAGGCTCCTAAGGTGTATTTTAATGCTTTAAGAGTTTGATTGGGAAGTGAGAGATAAGAAAGGAAGTGAGAACCTTATTGCAGATCATCTATCTAGGTTAGATCAAGAGGAATTAAAGGAGAATGATGATGGTGTGACAATTGATAAGACATTTCATAGTGAACATCTTCTTAGTTTGGCATCAAAGAAATTTTTATGGTTTGTGGATATTGCAAATTATCTTGTGATTGGTGTTTTTCCTTATGGGTTGGATTATAAAAAAAGGAAGAAATTTTTACATGATAGTAAATTCTATTATTGGGAGGAACCATTACTTTATAAGAGATGTGGAGATGGTTTGATTAGAAGATGCATTCCTCAAGATGAAGTTTAAAATGTTTTGAGACATTGTCACTCCTTGGATGTAGGTGGACACTTTGGTGCATTAAAAATAGCATTTAAGGTACTTTAATCTAGTTTTTGGTGGCCTATATTATTCAAGGATGCTAGCGATTTTGTGCTTATTTGTGATAGGTACCAAAGAATGGGTAATATTTCTAAAAAACATGAGATGCCTTTGAATGGAATTCTTGAAATTGAGATTTTTGATGTTTGGGCCATAGATTTCATAGGTCCATTTTCATAGTTCTTTAGGCTATAAGTATATTTTGGTTATGGTTGACTATGTCTCAAAATGGGTCAAATCAATACCAACCATTACTAATGATGCAAAGGTTGTTAAAAAGATGCTCAAGAAATTAATTTTTCCAAGATTTGGTACTCCTAGAGTATTAATTTATGATGGAGGTTCACATTTTTGTAATCAAGTGATAGAGGATCTTTTAAAGAAATATGAAGTAACACACAAAGTTGCTACTCCATATCACCCACAAATAAGTGGGCAAGTTGAGGTGAGTAATAGAGAGATAAAATGGATTCTTGAGAAAATGGTGTCTTCTTTAAGGCAAGACTGGGCATTAAAGCTAGATGATGCCTTGTAGGCATATAAAAGAGCTTTTAAAACCCCAATTAACCTTACACCCTACCAATTGATCTATGGGAAGTCTTTTCACGTGCCCATGGAAGTTGAGCATAAGGCATATTAGGCAACAAGGGCTTTGAATTTTGATTTGAAGAAGGTAGGTAGGAAAAGGCTACTTCAACTTAATTAATTGGAGGAATTAAGGATAAATGCTTATAAAAATGCAAAGTTATATAAGGATCGTACTAAGTTGTGGCACGGTAAGAATTTATCTAAGAAGGAATTTCATGAGGGAGAACTTATTCTACTTTATAATTCAAAATTAAAATTATTTCCTAGAAAGTTAAAGTCAAGGTGGTCGGGTCCTTTCAAGGTTATAATGGTTCATCCTTATGGAGCAATTGATATTGTTAATGATAAGGGGGAAATCTTCAAGGTTAATGGCTATCATCTCAAGCCATATTTGATTGGTGAAGTATTTGATCATGGGAGTTCAATCCCTCTATCTGCACCTTAATTTAGAAAAGGTAAGGTCAAGCTATAGACCATTAAATATGGCAATATATTATTTACACATTTATTTATTTATTTATTTTTGGTATTTTCTTTTATTCTATGTCATTTCATTTTTCTTGGATTTGTTTGAACCACATTGTAGTATTAGTAGTATTTATGATATTAGTAGTATTTATTTTATTATTATTATTTAAATTTATTATACTTTTTCCTTGTACTGATATTTTATACATTAGCTTTTCTTTTTATGTTTTTCTTTTCTTTAGTTTATTTTTATATGTTTTTCTTTAAGAATTAACACATACACATTGTTTTCTTTTAGTTTAGTTTATTCATCTTACCTCTTTCTTTTCTTTCTTTAATAAAGCAAGTGTATTTATATGGGGAATAGGCCTGTGTCGAGTCATCACACATATGCCGACTCGTTACAGAGCCGAAAGGTGCCGAGACATCACACATGTGCTGACTCATTATCGAGCTACAGGATGCTAACCCTTTGTAAGATTAATGGTGCCGAGTCAGTACAGTCATGCCAACTCGTGACTGAAAAGAAGGGTACCAGGTCAGCACAGCCGTGCTGATTCATGACCAAAGAGAAGGGTGCTGAGACAGTACCACCGTGTTGACTTATGACTGAAAGGGAACCGTGCCGACTCAGCACAGTCGTGCCGACTCGTGCCTCTTCCCTACACCCTCTCAATTGTTTGTCACCTCCACCTTAGTTTTAAATTGATTGATAATTTTGTTTTGATTTACAATCACATTACTTTTCCCTCTCAGTTTAAAATCTAAACTCCCCAAAATTTGAATAAAGTTCAAAAGCTATGTCCTTTCCCAATAAAGGTCATGTCTTTTCACCTTTTTCTTAACTCCCTTCTTTATAACCATTATTAATTCCTTTGAGTACTCATTTTTTATTTCACTTTTCTTCTTATTTTATTACTTTCACTCTTTTTTCTTCTTCCTTTATATATTTTCTTCTCTTCTCTCCCAACACATTTCTATTCCCTACACCATATTCTTCCTTACACCATATACTAAGTTGCTCTATCCCATTTTCATTTCTTTCTTTCAACCCTAGCCATTCCCTTTACCCCATTTCTTCTTATTTTCTTTTCTTATCTACATTATTTCCTTCACCATGGGAAAGACTAGGGGCTCTACATCTTCAAAACCTCAAGAGGACTTTCAAAAGGAAAATCAAGAGAAGGACCTTACTGCCACCTATAAAGTTAAGTTCCCCATTATTTCATATGAGGAAGGTGATAAATTCACAACTCTTAAGTTCAGGGAAATCATTGATTGTAAGTATATTCCCTCTTCTCTTCTTCAAAATGTAGCCATACATAACTCTTTGAATCAATTTTTCACTACTTGTGGGCTTAAGAAATTTGTGTCTATGTAAGAACATACATATGTTGAGTTAATCACTGAATTTTATACAACCTTAGAAGTCAACCCAAATGACTCTCATATTCTTGAATTTCAGATGCTAGGAAAGAAACACCAACTTACATATACCTTCATGTATAGGGTGTTTGGCTTTAAGAAGGATGACATGTGTAATATTCCTATGTCTTTTGATGTGGATTAATTTTGGACCTTTTCGACTGATTTGCCACCCCTTTTTCAACCAAAGAAGGGTAAGGCAATGTTTATTAAAGACTTGAAATTTTAGTTGTTGCACAAAATTCTTGCATATGTTATTTTCCACAAATTTGAATTCAATAGAGTTTCTGCTCAAGAGTTATTTTTGATGCGATGTATTCATACTAAGAAGCAAGTGTGTTAGACCTATTGGATTTTTAATCAACTTTTAACTTGTGTTGCACATAAGGATGCTTCACTTACTCGTGGTCACGTTGTCACCATTATTTCTAAATCTCTTAATGTCAATTTTAATGATTTTCCCCATGTTACTGAGTGTTCTTATTTCACAAAGCAAGCTTTTATAAGCGGTGAAGTCGTGGATTCTTCCTTTTGCTTTATTCCGGTACAGTCTATGTGGTGTTGGAGAGACTTGGCATGTCTTCCACAAGTTGAGGAAAAGCATATTGGGGTTGCGGAGCCTTAAGAAGAGGAGCCACATGATAATGTCCTTCTTATATCCTTGCCCATGCAAGGTGGTGCAAGTGGCTCTTCAACTGGAGAGTTACATATATGGGAGTAAATTATGGAGAATCAAAAGGAAATGCAACATTAATTGACTAAAATGGAGACTTGGATTCGTCAACTTAACCATTGCCAAAGAAAGATGGAGTATAAGATGAATCAATTCTTTGCCCGCTCCGGTTACACCATCGAGTCTCCTCCACCATCTCCTTCGGAGGATTGAGGGAGCTTTTCTTTTTCCTTTCCTTTCTTTCATGTTTTCAATTCACATTGGGGATAATGTGAATTTTTAAGTATGGGGGAGGGGTTTGTTATTAGTTATTATTAGTTTTTCATTTATGTTAATGTGCATCTTTAGTTTTTCATTTATGTTAATGTGCATATATGCTTTGTTTTGCATCATTTTATATCCTCTATATTCATAAGTAGTTTCTTTTCTAAGTTTTTCTTGATTATGATTGAGGTTTTATCTTTATTCCATATTAATAATTAACCTTTTTATGCTCAATTGGTAGAATTTTAAAGAATTTTAAAGTTTTATTTAGTATACATTTTAAGTTTTTCTTTTTATCTCTTTTTATTATTTTCAAATTTTAGAGAATGTTTAGTCAACTTTCTAACTATGCTTAATGCTAGAATGCTAAGGATTTAAGCTTAGTTTTTAAGGATTGAAGTAGCCTTAGGGAAACTATAGCCATAATACGAGTAACTAGCTTTTTAATAATGGATAAGGACACCAAAAACTTTTAAAAAAAATAAAAAAAAAAAAAGAAAAAGAAATTTGATGATTGTTGACGTGATGCATTTTAAGTAAGTTGTGTGTAAGTGAGTATGCTCCTTAATTACATTCATTCAGAAAGAATGTGTGACATTATAAGTATTAGTAGTAAAAATAATTATAAAAAAAATCTAGTGGGATGAAGCATAAAATGCACCCACTACACAAAAAAAATGTGTGTCTAAAAACTCCATGAGAATTGTTGGTTAGTGCGTGTGCTTAATCCTTGTCCCATGGCTACGTTTGTCTTTAGAAATCCAAAGTTTGAAGAATGAACATTATGGCTAAATAGTTTGGGTAGCACTTTAACTTTATATTCTTGATTTTGTTCTCAATAAATTGAGATAAATTGTTAAACTTATTGGTTATGCTATGAAACTTGTTTTTTCTACCATTATTGAGCATTGGAAGCTTAGTTGTTAACTATCATTTACTTAACTCCTTTCATGGTTAAGATGACTTGTTAGGATAACTACATCTATATTGGAGAAGATGAAGTTTTTGTTCATTCTCAATTGCATCTTAAATTTTTTGCTTGAGGGCAAGCAAGGTCTAAGTGTGGGGGAATTTGTTAGGATGCAAAATAGCATAGTTTTTTAGGATAGTCATGCTTGACTTTTTCTTAGTTTTTACTTGCATTTGTTCGATTATTGAATTGCTACCTTTATCTTTGTTGTTCTTACCTTAATTATGTATTTTGTAGGTTCTCTTAGGCTTAATTCATGCATGGAAGTGCATTTTGATACTTTAGAATGAAGAATGATGCAAGGAAAGCCAAAAGAACGATGAAAAGGATCATGCAAACTCGTCACCATGGCATTGACTCATGATAGCGAGGAAGTGTGCCGACTCACCACTGCTGTGCCGAGTCATGACAGAGGACAATCGTGCTGAGTCTAGCCTGAGTCGGCATAGTGGTGCCGAGTAGTTTCCACATCCTTTCATTGCACCATTTCATAAATACACCTATTTGGAAAGAGCATGAGTTGGAATGCTTAGGGGCCTATAAATACATGAACTTAACCTTCATTATGTATGAAAAATACTTAGTTTTTTATTAGAAAGCAATTAGTAATATTTAGTCTTATTTATTAGAAGAAAGATAGAAGTTATGAAGAAATTCATACTTTAAGACACTTTTAAGGAGTCAAGAAAGATAGTCAAAGAGGCTATTCAATATCAAGTAACTACTTAGAGAGCATTGGAGAATTCATCAACATATTTTCAATCTCTTTTTCTCTTTTTTTCTATTTAGTTTACTTAATGTTTAGATTAGTTTCTTGTGGTTATTTGATAATTATCAATATGTATCTTAGCTAGCTCCTTATTTATTAGAATTGCAAGGATAAATTGATCTTATGAAATAAATCTTTATTTTCTTTATAATGCATGAATAATTTAATTTCAATTGAGTGTTTAATTATGTTATATATGCTTGATCACCATATATGATGTGTTAATTAAGGGTTCACAATGACAGTTGGGATATTTAGTGGAAATACAATTGAATTCACTTAAAGGATAGAAAAGTACTTGGAGATAAGAAATCCACTTTGAGGGGTTAAAGAATTGGCAAAGTACTTCATGGTTTTTGTCTATCTCTACAATAACACAAGAGTGCTTGTAGACAACGAGAGTTGCTCTTAAGGATTTTAAGTCACATTCTCCATTCATTGCATTTCTTTATTAATTATTTTAGTTCTTTGATTAATTTTGAATTGTAGTTCTAATGAACACTAATTGAATTTGTTGTTAGATAATTTAGATTAGATAGTTTAATTAATAATTCTTTAGTAATTTTAGATTTAGTTAGAACCATTCAATATCTTTTATTATAATATTTTTCCTATCCATCTAAGTATCTACTCGGTTAATAAAAAATTGCTCCAAATTCCCTAGTGTTTGACACCTTTACTTGCTCTATACTTAGTCTTTGAGACTAGCGTAATAAGTTTAACCCACATCACTTACATACCTGTGCTAGCCATGTATGGGTATATGGCGTGTGGTGGCTTTAGTCGGTTATATGTAGGGATGAGTGATCGGCCAAGATGGAATTCATTGCCTAGAGTGAACCGGGATAAGATCCGATGCTATGTAAGTTATTCTTGATGAATAAGTACTTGGCCATGTCAAACTCGACTTACCTAAAAACTGTTTCGGTGCTAGAAAAGCGTTTCTAGTAATAGTCGTATTTTATCAAGAATTGAACTAAAGATGAAGTCATATGATTGAGGCAATTAGAGTTTGACTAAACCATGACTCTAGCCAATATCGGGATCTTGTAATGAAAGGACATTTAGTGAACGGTAATTATGTTCTATGGTTCTTGTAAGTCTATGGAAAGTATTCATTTTTAATTAGGTAGTCATGACATCTATGCTAGAGGTCACTCACAACTTATGGGAACTAAATGTGATTAATTAGGATTTTCACATTTAGCATGGAAAGGTGTTTCCATAATATTAACGGTTAATATTATTTTCCATTGCCAATTAGACTTGAACCTAGTAAGTCACACACATAAGAGTTGCATTAACGATGATAATTATTAATTTAATTGTTAATTAAAGAGTTTAATTAATTAATTAAATTAATTGAATTGGATTTGCGCATGTGCGGGGATCGAACATATCCCAAAATTTAAATTCAAAGGTTAGGACAAATTGTGATTAATTAAATATTATTTGGACTTGATTTAATATGTGATATTAAGTTTAAAGATTAAATTGATATTTACCTCTAATTGTAGTATGGATATGGGCCATGAGATGGACCATAAGCATTAAATGTGATGGATAAAATTTGGGCTTTATTTAAGAGTTAAATAAACCAATGAGCTATCTTAATTAGTTTGGTATATATACATAGGCCTTGTTTAAAAGTTAAACAAGCCCAAGACATTAGCCAAACCCATTAAGAGTTAGACATAGCCATATATCAGGTCGTGTCTCCCAACACACCCTAAGACATGGACATATATCTAGCCATGTCTGCATCCAACATGAAAGTACACATTCTACACTCGTTTAAAACACCCAAAGCTTGTCCAAAGTGCGAAGCTAACACATCTTCCACAAAAATTCATGTCACAAAATACAACAATATCCACCTTGACATGAATTTTCAAGTATCAATTCAAATTAAAACACTCACAATGCAAACGACAACATAAACTCCAACTCTTCCAACATGCCCCCCAAAGGGCACTACTCAATGAGAATGCGAAAGACCAATCAAGTCCAAGCAATGCATAAACTTGGATAAATGAAGTGATTTAGTCAATATGTCAGCGGGATTATCATGATTACTGACCTTTTCCACAACCACATCACCCCTTTTATCATGGATTTTATCATGGATTTTAGGTTAAATGAATAGGATTAGATCAAAACTACGTAGTTTTAAGGCAAAACTATGTAGTAAATTATGTAATTTTGAGTAATTTATAAGCAAAACTATGTAGTTTTGCTTATAAATTACTCAAAATTACATAATTTTACAATAAAATTATATAAAATAAATTTAATCTATAATTTAAATCATATTTAATTAATAGTAAATTTGATTTAATTTTATATTTGGTTAGTACTAAATTAGTATTATATAATAATATTAAATTGCTTTTGTTATATTAAAATCACTTATAACATTAAAACTACATAGTTTTAATTTAAGTTTTAACTTAAAACTACAAAGGATTATATAAAATTAAATTATAATTTATAATTTTAATCATATCTACTCAATAATAATTTTAATTAATGTTATATTTATTTAATACTAAATTAATATTATATACTAATATTAAATTGTTGTATTATATTGAAATTACTTTTAAAATTAAAACTACGTAATTTAGAGGTTAAATTACGTACTTGTAATTAATTGATACTTAGTATTTATTATTAAGTAATCTTATAGTTAATTAGTTTATAAGTTAAATTTATTTAAACTTAGTAGTAGTACTATATACTAAAACTATGTATATAGTTCCATGATATTAAATTATGCAAATTTTTTTATTACAATTGCCAATTTTTTTAATGAAATTATATCGTTTGTTGTATATTAAAATTACGTAGTTTTATATTCAATACTAAGTTTTATTATATAATTTTTATTATATTTGAAAATTAAATTATATTTATTCAACATTATGTTAGTATTATATAAAATAGTAATTTTAAATTACAATCAATGATTTTGAATTATAATTACTTAATATTAATATTGATATACGTTCAAATCATATAAATATATTAAAATTACTTAATTTTATTAATACAAGTTTTATTATTATAAGTATTAGTTTACAAAAACCATTCACTAAGCATTTTAGCTATGATTGACATTCAATAGTTAGTAATCTTAATAGTTTGTAATCTTAGTAGTTAATTGATAGTTAATATTTACTATTTAGTAATCTCATAGTTAATAGGTTCATGAGTTAAATTTATTTAAATTTAATAGTAGTATTATATATTCTAAAACTATATACATAGTTCCATGAGAAACTATGTAATTTTAGCTAAATCTAATAGTAACTTAGTATTGTATAATATTTTCTAATATATTTACTTGATATTAATTTTTAATGTTAATATTATTATACATTATAACTAAGAAATATGTAACTTTTAATTGCAATTAATAGTTTTTAATTATATTTACTTAATATTCATACTAATATACATTACAATCATATAATGATACTAACGTTATTAATTTAATAATATACTTAATATTTTTGCTAAAGTTAATAATAATAATATAGTATTATATAATATTTTCTAATATATTTACTTGACATTACAATCATATAA
>CATIWO010216850.1:0-67871 GCA_949673435.1 Macaranga tanarius
CACTCGGATGCCACTCAGCTGCCATGTAACGGCTCATTAAGGGTAGTCAGAGTGGAGGGCTTTTCTGTACTATTTTTATAACGTTTTGTGGCTTTTTGTACCTCGAGTAACGTTAGGGGCATATTTGCACTTAGGGCAAAACGATAGGGGCTTTTTTGTACCTTTTCCTTTGACAAATTATAGTTTACTTTGTAAAAAATAAAATTACCATAGAATGCACCAAATGAATTTTCTCTCTGAGATGTAATATTTTTCAAAACAAGCAGAGCCTTAAACAAACACAAGGCTAGCTTAAAAAGAAGAAATAAAGTTTGATTTGACATTTAAACTTTTTAGAAAAGTTCAAAATGTTTTTTTTTTTTTTTTTGACATTTTCATCAATTTACCATTGAACTTTGTAATAAAGGTCGTAATTGGTCCTAAAAATTTAATTTACACCCATATTGTATGAGATGTAAATAAATATTACAATAAAAAATTACAGACAACTCCCTGATAGTTTAGTTAGTTAACAAATTAGCAATACTTTTATAAAAATATTTAGTAAAAAAATTAAAAATTTATTTTTTAAATTATATTCATACCCTTAATTTATTTATAGTATATTATATTATTAGACAATTATTTAGTCACCAATAATTTTTAATAATATTTGAAATATTAAAATTTATTTTATTTATTATATTAATACATATAATTTTAAAACGTTTTCATATTATGGGTCAAAATGTTTTGAAATATTTCATTATTTGTATGACATGTTAATATATATATATATATATAATATTATTTTAAATCATTAAAATTATTTATATGTTAAAAATTGTTAATATTTTTTAATTATATATTATAGTTAATTATTTTAAAAATATTAATTTTTTAGTATATTAACATAATATATAATTATTTTTAAATTTAAACACATAAATTTAAATTGTTTAAATTTATATATTTTTATATATTTATAGTTAATTATCATGAAAAATATTTTACTACTATAAGTGTTATAATACTTCAAAAATTTTGACACATAATATTAAATTATTTTGATATTATGTGTTAATATACAAATTAATATTATAAGTAAATAAAATAAATTTTAATATTAAAAAATTATTGGTGAATAAATAAACTATCTAGTAATATAATATATTAAAAAAAATTTAGGCCTTAAATAATAATATGTTTTTAAAAATAATTTTTTCATTTTTCATTAAATGTGTTCACAAATTTATGAACTAATTTGTTAACTAATTAAACTGTTGGGGTCTTTTTGTAATTATCATTGTTATTTTTGCTTACATCTCAAACAACAAGAGCGTAAAAGAAATTTTTAAAGCCGATTTGACCTTGATTGCAAAGTTTAGGGGAAACATTGACAAAAAATGTTAAAAAAGAGCAATTTGAACTTTCCAAAACATTCAAGGGCCAAATGGAACGTTATTCCGAAAAAGAAGAGAAAGATATCACCCAAAATAAGACAAAACAAACATAAGTATCGGAGGAATTTACAACATTCCATTACTGTTTCATTTTGTTCCCTTATAGTAATAATAATAATAATAATAATCAATAACAATAATTAAATTGAATTGAATTGAATTATTGTATTTTGACATAGTCCTATCACCAAACTCACCTTCCTCTTCTTGGCTCCTTTTGGTTTGATAGTGTTTCATTCTCATCTTCTGTTGCATTGTTTTGTGTTTGTTTGTTTGATTGATTGATTGATTTAGATGCGCAAAGTTTCTATTTTTCTTTGTTCTGGTGTGGTCCAATTGACTAAATAAAAATTGGGTTTGGAGAGAATTGAAACTTAAAGAAAAGTATGGCAGCTTCCGCTAGTGGTGGTGGGGTTGAAAGGGAGGTGTGGAAGGCACATATGGCTATGGCGATGGTGCAGGTATTCTATGGAGGGTATCATGTTGTTACAAAAGTGGCTCTTAATGTTGGTGTTAATCAGCTTGTTTTTTGTGTCTTCCGTGATCTGCTTGCCCTCTCCATTCTTGCTCCATTAGCTTACATCCGCGAGAAGTAATTCAAATTCCTTATGTTTCTCTTTTTGGGTGTTTATTATTATTATTATTATTTTCAAAAGATTTTATGCCTTTAATCCCTTTTTTCACATTTCTATTCATGTTGGTTTTCTTGAAATTTTCGATTTGGAATTTGAGTTTTTTTTTTTTTCTTTTTTTTTTTTTTTAATATCAATTTGTAGGCTTTTCACGTAATGGGAATCGATAGTTGAATTTCGTTAGAGTAACTGTTTATTATCCTGTTGTGTGGTTTCTTTTGGTGCAAATTGGTGTTCAACATGTATTGCTCAGGTTCATATGTACACTTTACTTTTAGTGATTAGACTTGATTGGTCTTTACATATAACACACATTTTCCAGGCCATGCAGTTTTGCCTAATTTCATGTATAATATATGCATTGTACTAAAAGTTATAGTTCAATTTCCATATTAATATAATCTGCCTTGGACAGAAGGAACTGCACAATTTATTACTGAACTTCTTTGTTCCTTTGTTTATTTAGCTGTTAAATGGCCAAGAACGCTTCTTTAATTTCTTATGGCGTTTTTTGTGGTTGGTATTTTTTATATGATGAATTAAATGATGCTTAATGCTGAGGCTTTTTTTTTTGTTTCCTTATTGTAGAAGGATTCGACCACCCTTGACCAAACGCCTGCTCGTGTCATTCTTCGTTCTTGGGTTAACAGGGTGCATACATCTAAATCTTTTTCTTATTGATTTATTTTTACTTCTGATATAGGCGAACCTGATACAAAATTCTGTTAGACAATTTATTTGCTTCTGTCGCTTGATAGGATATTTGGCAACCAGCTACTATTTCTTCTTGGCCTTAGCTACACAAATCCAACTTATGCTGCTGCTATACAGCCTTCAATCCCAGTCTTTACATTTATCTTGGCCGTGATGATGGGGTAATTTCAATAAGTTCTCCTTTTCCAGCTGCTCATTTGTTTATGATTTAGTTGATGTTGCTACACTAAGTCTAAATATATGCATGTATCTTTTGTCTAAATGCTTTCATTCAGTTTCTTATATGAAGTTGTTCTTGCAGTACAGAAAGGGTGAATTTGCTTAAAACTGAAGGTCAAGCGAAGGTTGGAGGCACCCTTCTCTGCATTTCTGGTGCAATATTGATGGTTTTGTTCCGAGGTCCATCTTTCTTCGGATATAGTGAAGAGGAATTTGTTACAAGTGAAATAAGTGCCAAGGGTCAACCTGAACCTGCTGGGTGGTTCTTGTCTAGCTTTCTGAACATAGGACTGGACAGTTGGCACCTTGGAGTTTTATGCTTGATAGGGAATTGTATGTGCATGGCGGCTTTTCTCGCCATTCAGGTAAATACTTATATATGGTCATCATAATGGAGTGAATTTGAAATGAGAGCAATTATAAGATTTTCTTTTGTCACAAGCCTTATGGTTCATGCTCTAGATGCTTCATGATCTGGTACCCAATGTTTTAGCTTTTAAGGCATGCAACTTGACACATAAGAACTTGTCTTTTCTTTTTTCCACAATGCTATCAAATACCATGTTGAGTTTGACCTACTTAAGAGGTAAGAGCCTTGTGCATAAATGGGGTTGGTGCTGAAATCATTCATTAATTAGGAACAACCCTTCCTCTCTTTTTATCTTTTTGGGTAGGAAAAACTATTATCTGACTGTAAAAAGGTTTGTTGATTATTTAGCTTAACTCAGTTCTGTATGCTAGAACTCCCAAAGTCAAGGCCATTGAACTTGAAAATCCTAAAGAACAAAAAAAAAAAAAAAAAAAAAAAGCCTCAGCCTCTCATCTCTATGTGAAATTAACTGAAGAATGATTTCCCATAATGCTATAATGTAGAATTATTCTTTTTCCAGCTGTATTAATGAAGGTGCACAGATAATTGGCAATTTGTAAACACCAATATGTACTTTTACTGCCAGGATATGTTTGTAGCAGAGAATGCAATTTGTTACAAAAACTGTTTGCAGAGGCTATGGTGCCAATTGAAGAGAATTTGTATAAAGTGAATGTGAGGGAGTTTAAGATACAATCAACTAAGATGCATTTTTAAGTAGATGATGATGAGATAGTTTCTCTTTCATTCTGTGCATTGCTGAAAGAACTATAAGCAATTTGCGCATATGAGCAAAAGAAGGTTATAACCTTGTATTCTATATTGAAGAAAATGCTTATTTTGTTTGGTAGACTCAAATAACTTGAACGACTCTATGCTGCATCAAAGCCAATGATACTGTTTTAGCTGTGCTTTGATGAATTTCTAGCTCCATGATAATGTTGAAGCTATGGAAGGCCACCAATCCTTCAGTTGCTTATGCATAAGTTACAGAAAAGCAGCTCAAGGAGAATTGTGACCCGTTTGGCATGGGACTTGTGCAGCTGTGTCCAATGTGGCATCTAAATGTGCATTTTTTTCTACACCCTTTGAGCTGTCTTTAGAACTTCCAATGACATCTAATTCGTTCAATTGTGCTTATATAAGATATTCAGCTGACTGTCTAATGCATTTCTAGAAATTAACCATGAATAATTGTCCAGTTGCTGTAACTATTGAAAAAAGTTTTCCATCCTTAAATAGTGTTTTATGTTGGTTTCTTAGTTTCTTGGGCTTATAGAACATATAAATCATCTCAGGTGCTCATCAAACTTATCTCCTTCTGAGTAGTATATACAAGAGAACTACTTGGTGCTTACCATGTGGCTGTGTATAGAAGAGAACTAGTGTAGCAAGATCCATATGTAATTCTCAGGGATTTTCATTTCTTTTTGTGCCTATATGTGCATGTGGCTGTTTGGACTATCTAATATTGTAATATTGAATCACTTAAAACAAATTGGACTTCTGCATTTTGTTTTTTAATGAAAATTTGTGTTGTGTGTATTTATGAGTTGGTGCACTGTGCACATGGCACACACAGCTTTTGAATATTCTTAACACATTTTGATAAAGCCTGGTAATTTTCCTGCTGATCATTCTTAAGTTTTTCATGCCGAGATTTATTTTATTCATTAGTTTTATGTTGTGGATTTCAATTTGTTACTTGGAAAACTTGCAGGCTCCGGTTTTAGCAAAATATCCTGCCAGCCTTTCCGTTACTGCTTTTTCATATGCTTTTGGAGCTCTCTTGATGGTAGTAACAGCTTTTTTTATGACCAGTGGCGCAACAGAATGGAGTCTGACACAATCTGAACTTTGGGCAGTCATTTATGCTGTAAGTTTCTTTTTTTGTGCTATATTTACCTTGAATTCAATGTGTGCATGTACAATTTATTTTTTCCAACTCCTGCTCCTGCTCTCCCTGCTTCTCTCCCCAGCCCGTCTCCTGCTTTCTAAGTAGAGCTTGTACAGTTCGTCTCATGATGCCCCGGTTCTGGGTGCTTCCTTCAACTGCAGGTTGTCAGACAATCTTGCCCTCTTTTAGTGAATCAGAGAATCAGTATCAGTTCCTCTGCACTGGAAAAATAAAAAAAGAGATTTACCTGCACACGGAGGGGGCAGATACTAACAATTAAACTGATAATAATAGAATATCAAAAATTAAATATCAAATATTAGTTCCTTTAGAAATTCCAAGGTTAGTGGTGTTTACAAGTGACTAAGTGTCTAGGATATCAAAAATCTTGCATGCTTTTCTTTTCAGTCTTCTACTCTAATGATATCAAGGTCTGAAGGTGCAGTTGACTAAAACTGACATGGAAACCAACAAACTCAAAGAGGGCTTAAACTAATTTTCAGGGTTATGCCTAATAGCAAAATTGAACATCAGCAGCTATCCTTGAAGTACAATTGCTTTTTCCAGCAATCTTATTAACGGGATCTTTTTTTTCTTATACCTTTTGGTGATTATATTGATAATATGCCATGAAATTCTGTCTTTTACCTTATAGCATACAATCCTTGAATCACAGAAGTAAAAAATTGCTCTAATGTTCCTTTTGCTGTTTGGTTAACACAAGTGAGCCATGCCCAATTTGTTATATCTGACTATTGAAGTTTTAAGTTCTTTTTATTTGTCATCACTCTTTTCCTCAGGGTATTGTTGCTTCTGCACTTAATTATGGACTCATCACATGGTCCAATAAGATCTTAGGACCTGCATTGGTTGCACTTTACAATCCACTTCAACCTGCAGCTTCTGCCTTCCTGTCAAGAATTTTTCTTGGAAGCCCCATTTATTTGGGAAGGTAAAGTGTAGTCGCACTCTAATCTGTATGTCAACTCATATGTTGCATATGCATTTTTGTTTATAATTGTTCCATTTGTATTTCCTCGTACAATATTGCTGTTCTTAGAAATTTTGAATAATTCATGATTTCTCCGATTGTAGCACCTAGCTGGTGTGACAAGGGCTGACTCTGTGTTTTTCACGTGGTAACAGCATATTGGGTGGTTGCTTAATCATTGCTGGTCTTTATTTTGTAACGTGGGCATCCCATAGAGAAAGAGAAGCATTTGCTGGGATTATTTCTTACGTCACTGCCCGGGTCGCTGAACCACTCATTCACAAAGATGCATCAGCTAACAAGGGTGCGTACCAAAGAGGACACATGCACTCAGTGTCCTCCTCCTTGCCAAAACCCACAGATTAAGCAGGCAATAATGCAATGTTGTGTAAAGTAATGTTTTTTGAAAAATCACCTATATTGTGATAAAACGAGTTCATGTATTAAGTATACGTTGTTCGTAAATATTCATGTTCTTCAGAAACCACTATAGGTAACACTATTCCTACTAAATTGTGGACCACTTGTTTAGGAAAATACTTACTCCTAGTGTATGTAAACCTCTGTATGATGTGGGTCCCAGAGGTTTGATGTGGGTCCCACCTACGATGTGGGGTGCACATATGTGAGTGTGGGTGTATATACAATTGGTGTGAGCAAGATTTTTTTAATCATATTCTTATTACAATCATTATAAGACTAACGTGCATTTCCTTTTACCTGACATTTCAATCTTGAGAAATGAAGATTGCAAATTAAAGGTAGGAATTCAATTTTATGGCTTTATATCTTTTTTTGTGCAGTTATGTAGATGAGAGTCGTCATGGCGGCATGAACATTGCAGAAATTCATCAAATTTTCTCCCTATGCCTACAGAAATACAAAAAACATACACATTCCTGAGAGTTCTGATGCTGGGTACGGTGTTGCCTTGCAGATTTTTGAAAGACGAATCAGGACGGCGATGAGGTACAACTAGTGAATGCTGCAAATTACTGAGACTTGAATTAGGACAGTAAGAAAGCAAAATCGGCCAATGGTAACTCCTGTTGTTTCTCTAATCCATTGAATCACTATCTGGTTCCATTGTCTGGTTTCTATAGTAGTTTCCCATATTTTATTTTATTTTTTTTTCTTTCCTGGGTTGTAAGAATGACCTGATAAAATTTTTGCTTTCTGGTTAAGAGTTGGAGCTGGAGAGCTTTTCTCTCCTTGCTTGTATTACCTTATTCATAATCAAGAAGCTGCAAATTTTTTTATGTTGCTTGCTACATATGCCAAGATCTCCTGTTTAATTTGGAACATGACAATGGAGCAACAAAAAAGTTAATGTTGCCGTTGCTTTGAAAGTGGACTAGCAGCTTATGCATTCTTGTTGTAGGCCTTTTCATTGAAGTTTCATTATGAATGGTTGATGCCACTCTTATGTTTGGTAAAGATAGGAAAATATGTTTGATACTCACCCAATGTTTGGTAAGCAAATGGGATTAAAAAGAAAGGGTGGAGAATTGAATTACAAAAAGAAATCCATTTTTAACCTTGTCTGGAAGAAGAAATGCAAAGAAAACTAATATAGGCCTACCAAAACTTTGGTTCCTAAAACTGAGGGAAGAATATGTGGAGTTTTATTTTTCTGGTGTTTTCTAGTAACACCATTGGCACACAATAGGTTCATCTATAATTCAGGCTGTCAAACACTTTTTTGACTTAGTATATATATTTTTTTTTCCTTAAAGATATTAACATAACAAACATTGTGTTTTTTTCTAAAGTATAAAATCCTATGTCTATGTCACAATTCAGACTTGTAAGCCTATATAATTTCTGATATAAAAATATATCAAAAATCATTGTCAATAGAATTAAACCTTGGTTGTTTGCTTTGATTGCATCTAATCAAACAGCTTTTTGTACAGTCATATCATTATGGTAACATTTTTTCAGCTCATGAGGCTTTCTACACACTTCATACGATTAGAAGTAGAGCTAATTATAACAGACATTAAGCTTGACATGCACAAACCCTATGGCCAGGTCGATTGGAGATTCCTTCAACATACTCATGTTAAAATGGATTTTCATCCAAGATTTATTCAAATAATAATGCAATGTATAATTATAGCGTCTTCTAGAGTTTTAATCTATGGAAAACCTTCAAAATTAATTTCCCCTTCAAGAAGATTAAGGCAGGGAGATCTCTACCTTACCTTTTTATTTTTATTTCTGCTTCTATTTCTTGTTTATTTGATAATGCAATGGAATCCTATGCCATATTTGGATTTAAAATAGATAATGCCCTTCGTTAACTCATGTCTTGTTTACTGAAGATACAATTATTTGGTAGGGCTTTAACAGAGGCAAATTAACTTTGGAATACTATTAAACTATACTAAGGTGCCTCCGGACAAAAAAATAGTAAGAATAAGTTAGGGCGGTGCTGTGTGCAGCACGGTTTAGCGTGCACTTAAATATTCGGCAAGTACGGTACTGTACAGGTTTTGTAACCTACTTGAAAATATAAAATTAGTTACAAAAACTAAAATTAGAGAAAGAGTCATTACTCGAGCAAGAAACCAAATATCGCGGCAGTTAGATACCATAAAGACCCAGCAACCACCTTCAGAGACTGAATTCGAAAACTAAACATCTATTCGTATTCTACCCATTATAAGTGTTTGTCTTTCAACTAATTTCTTATTACATGCAAAAATGCAATTTAAACAAACAAGCAATCCATAAACAATTTATTAACAATTTTACATGCATGCCATTTTAATAGTTACTAAATTTACACTGGCCACCAAGTTATTGAATCGAAGTACATCATGCAAGCATCATTCACACCACATAGCATATTTACATCATATGCACACAATAAAAATATACAAAGAAAAAAACTGTGGAGAAAAGAGTATAACCCATGAACAATATTAAAAATAAAACTCTAATCTAACCTATATAAAAAAAAAAAGAAGGAGAAATGAGTACAACCCAAAATTAATATCTCAAAATCCATAAAAAATAACAAGCCACGATAAAAATCAATAAAGCATTAGATCTAAACGAAACTAATTAAATACACCCATTTCATTGGGCTTCTCCTTAGGCCCAATACACCATCTAACACTTGTTAATCTGCAAAACAAAAAGTTAGTCTAAAAGCCACAAAACACTAATAACAACTTTCAAACACTTGCTATTTTGCAAAACAATGAAGTTAGTTCAATACAAATAAAAAAAAATAACAAATACAGAACAAAAATTATAATAAATCAAACATGACACATCAAATCATGAATCATGTCATTCATCATCTCAAACTCATTAAAAAACATATTAATGCCTAAAACCAATTCAATAGTCATAATGAATATTTAATCAATTTAAATCAACATCACATATTATTATAGCAATGAAAATAAATCAAATTAACATAGTTAAGGTTTTTGTATGTAAAAAAAATTAATGCAGAGATGATCGCCCAACTGTACAGGCCTTCGACTCAATAAAAAGTCGATCGCCTATACGAACATGTGATCATCTCTGTTCACAAAAATAGAACATGAAAATAAAATCAAACAAATTTGGAAAAAAATTGATTTATAAAAACATAAGTCCTTTTTGAAAAAAAAAATATAGAAACAATTTTTATTAAAGATGAAAACTTTTAATGTTACTTTAAAAATTCGATACAAATTTATAAATAGTTAAGAAAAGAAACACGATATTGGACATTTGCATGATGATTAATCTAAACCTTGGTTTTGATTTCAACAAATAATTTTGATTATCTAATACTTTCATTTAAGTGTGATTATAAGCTAGGTTGTTCTCAAGTGTTAAGGACAATGTGCATTGATGGTTGAAACTCAAATAAGTCCTCAAGACATCATTCCAAATGTTGGAACAAGCTTTTGGTTAAATTTAAAGCTTCATTAAAACATTTAAGATGCCATTCACAATGTTCCTTGAAGCCCCATGGAAGTGCACAATAAATTTAAATCAATGGGAGCCAAAACATGCAAGTTATGTCAAGTGTATTGAGCTGAATTAACTCAAATGTTGGAGCATGTTTTTGGGTAATTTAAGGCTTTATAAATCACTAAAAATGTCCCTAAAATTGTTACTTAAAGTCTTATAAAGTTTTTCCTCAAGTTTGAGGTCAATCGGAGCTCAATTGTGTAAGTTATGTCAAGTTTCGTAAGGAGGCAGCACTGCTCACGAGTCAAGTCACGTTCGGGAGCTCGCTAGTGAGCATCATGGACAGGGATGCTCACGAGCCAGGTCACAAGCCACTCTAGCTCGTGAGGAAGCCACTACATGCTAAAAATTCACTCTAACGGCTAGTTTTTGATGCTCACAATCGTGAGGAAGCCTTCCAGCTCGTGAGGAAGCACCTGACAGACGAAAAAGTCATCTTTTGAAGCACAAATTAAGGGAGCATGTGGGGCATAATTTCTACCATCTCTAACAGCTAGTTTTTGGCTTCCTCTATAAGTAGAGATGTCAAAAACATGTTAGAGGTAGCACACATTCATTCTCTTCAATTTTATAACATCATTTGTGCTTACTTAGTTCTTTGTATAATCATCTTTATTCTTGTTAAGAGAATTGGGTTTGTGTGTAGAGTTAGGAACTCTTTTCATCTACTCTTTCTTTGGGGTTTAAAGAATTGGGTAGTGAGGTTCTTACTCTTGTTGGTTTGTGTTGAGCCATATCAAAACACATTGATTGTGAAGGTTTTGGAGTGAGTCTTGAAAACTCTTGTTATTGGTTTTGTGTTAAGCCAAGAAAAACACTCTTGTTTATATAGTTTAAGTTGAGCTTTAAAACTCATCTTGTTGTAACACTATCTAATAATAAGATTAGTGTTGGTGTTGAAAATTCTAACTTGGGGATAAGTTAGGTGGAGACGTAGGATTGTTGATAATCCGAACTCCTTAAATCTCTTGTGTTGTGGATTAAAATTGTTGATTTAATTTATGTTTCTTTAATTAATTTTTTATCACCCTATTCACCCCCCCCCCCCCTCTAGGGCTTTTCAGGTTATTATATATATATGGGTGCTAATTGCATTAGTTGGAGACTGAAGAAATAACCTACTGTTGTAAAATCTAGCGCCAAAGATGAATATAGAATTATTGCTTTTACTGCAGCAAAAATGGTATGCATTACCTATATTCTTTATGATCTTGGTATTTATATATCCAAACCTCTACTTATTCTATGTGATAATATGAGTATTGTATATTCATCTTGTATTATATGCCCATACTAAATATATAGAAATTGATTATCATTATGTAATAGAAAGGGTCGCTCAAGGTTTGTTGGTCACTCAATTTATGCAAAGCCAAGATCAAATTACATGTGTTCACAAAACCTTTGTTTAAACAAGATTTTTGTGCTTTGAGGTTCAAGCTAGGAGTGGTGTCTCCTTCTCTCCTCAACTTAAGGGGGAATGTTAAGATAAATAATTAAATTTGGTATAATATCTGTATATTTGGTGTATTAGCTATGTATTAGGTATCTTATTCTTAGGCTTAAATTTAGGCTTAGTCTCCTCAATCTTTTTCATGTAATTATGCAATATTACTCTCTTGTAATTTTAAAATATTGTATCCTTTTTATTCATATATATCAATGAAATCATTGTTGGTATAGACAGACAAGTGAATACCACCATTTTTTAAATTATTCAGTGATCATACTCGAGCTTCATGGTTTCCTAGAAGAATTGGTTTTGAGCATCAAAAAATAGGTTTTTGCTCTTTCTTTTCTTAGTGGGATGCTTCTACTACTTTTATTAAGCAAAATTGTCTTTGGATACCCTTCATTTTCTAGCACACTTATTCTACTCTATTTGGAAAGTTGGTAATGACTAATGAGTATGTTTTTAATCAAATCCCTCCAAATCCTCTCAAAACAGTGGCTAGAGCTAATTTAGGTAGTAGAGAAACTTGCAACTCTCCTATACTTATAGTGTAAAAGTTTAGCCAACAAAGGCCCTTTTCTCTAATTTGCATGGGCCTCAGAGGTGTTTGCCTCTACTTTTTGGTATTGTGAAAATTAATTGTGATGCATCCATCTCTTTGGAGAATCAAATAGAAAGCTTTGGGATTATTTATAGAAATAGTCAAGGGAAGTCGTTGATGGTTTGACAATTTAAAGATAATGTCATTCATTGGCAGTGCTGTGCAATTTTACCAGATTGCCCCCTTCAATTGTATAGCCCTCATGTAAAATAGGAGCCTTTTGATAATTTTAGAAAAAAAATCATGTCGCATAGCACATATGCGTATCATTATTCTTTAGCTATAGATAAAAGTTACTAAAGATGCATAATCGATTTGGATGCCAAAATAACAAGTTATAAAAAATCAACAACAATGTTCTTAGAAAATTCAAGCAATAATTCAAGATATTCAGTCTCTTATTTCCTCTTTTAACTTATATTTTCTATTCATTAGAAAAAGTGCTAATGTAGTAGCATGTAAATTAGAAAAGGCAGTTGGACATAACTCGTATCCTTCAGATTGATTTTAGTGTCTATTTACTTTCTTAGTCTTTTGTTTTTTTATGCTACAGTTGTCTCTTTGCCTTTAAAAATGATTTTTCTTATCAAAAAAAAATATTTAATCCACTAAAAGCGTAAAGTTCATGTAACTTAGAGGAGAGAGAGAGATTATGGTGAACATATTTCTTAAGGAGTGATAACTCAATATTGAATTGACGAGCATTAGGGCTAAGCATTCGATTGGTTCAATTTTTAAATTAATTGAATTTTTTACCTTTAAAAACCGAACCAATTTTTGAAAAAAATAAAATATATATATATATATAGTTGCAAGTTTGAATTTAGGATTTTGTATATTAAAATAGACGTGCCTTCCATAAAATCATATTTATTTTTTAAAAAATATTTGAATATAATTCGATTCTAATATTGAATTATTGCTTTATTTTGTGGTGAAGATTAAGGTTCTAACAGTGAGAGGTTCTAATTTATTTAAAGTACTTCACTAAATTACTAGAGTTATCTACGAATTTGATATTTATTTCCCCAATTGAAATATGTATAATTCAAAAAATAATTAAGCATGGTGGACATGTCCAAGTATTTTTATTTTGAATTTGGGCATGGGCATGCTTAATATTTGATAATGGGGCCATTAAAACCTAGAGAAGAAGAGGCAAATAACATAAAAATGACGGGGATTGACAGATTGAAAATTGTGGAATATGGAAAGGTTAATTATCTTTGCCTGTTTTTGCATTGGAGTTGTGAAAAAAATAAAAGTAAAAATTTGCCTTAAAACATGCGGCCGTTTTAGGGTATTTAACTTTCAAGCAAAAGAACTGCACGAGATGGGAATCTGTCTCCCATCCAACCAAAAAGAAGCTCTAATTTTGAATCTCACTTCCAACTTTGGACCAATTCTTTACTTCTCGAACCATTCAAAATCATTCCGCAAAAGAAGCAAAGAAAGTGAAAATTAAAGTGAAAAGAAACAACACAAAAGCAATGAACAGAACAGGGATAAGCAACTTGCCTTTGTTTTTCACTTTGGACTGTTTAAAGCTACCATGTATCTATCTATCTTCACTATAATTTTCCTTAAAATAAAAAATATTGTTAAATTAAAGGTATTTTAAAAAAAAAATCATTAGAGGGCTACTCTTGTTATGAAATTTTGTACAACTCCCTCGGAGTTTATTGCTAAAATAGTATACGTATTAATTTCCCCTCTTTAAATCAGTTTTCTGCGAGTATTCATCAAATTACGCCGCAAACATGAGTGAATAATATGAAGATTTAACCAGATTGATTGTGTCTAGATAATTGCCAACAACAACATGGAAATTGGACCCAGTTGATTTGCTGTCTTTAACTTGGGAAAATGGAACTTGAAAGCATCAAGCATGAATGATTGCAGCAATTATTGTTTTACAATTTACACTGCCACAGCACCATTCAAGGAGATCAAACCAAATAGTTTCTATGAAATGGCAACTTTAGCTAATGGGCAAATACTTTAGATGGGGAGCACAAATCAAACTTAAAAAGGGGAGAACCAATCCAACAAAAAGACAGAGAAATAGTGTAATGTTACAAGCCCTATTAATCACTAATGAGCCAAAACTTTCTTGGACTCTGTTCCTTTTTTTTTTTTTCTTGAGAAAAAAGTAGAACCCCATCCATGATCTTTTCTACTTTTCCAAAATATGATTAAAGTAGGCACACGCATATACTCTCCAAAAATTCAATAATCTTTCTCAAAGTTGTTCCTTCACAAACTGTGCTTTAAGTTTGAGAGTATGAACCTCCACAAGCAATGAATCAGTAATAATGAAGCACAAGCATATGCTTTGTCAGATATAAAAATGTGCTAGGCTTAGAATTTAAAGATGACATCCAAAATTTATACAAAGGCAATCACTCCACAAACGTCAACATAACTAAAGCAGTTTGCAAGAAAGAGAAATCTAATCATAGAATCTATGTGCACTCAAGACTCCCATAACAACATGTCAGTGGAACACATTTCTGACAAGAATCAAAACCTGGTTGATGTAGCATCAACATTCAGCAGATACCTGATATTTCCACCGTCTTCCACAGAGTTCATAGGCACTCAGTTCCAAAGTAGTTCAGGATCGGCCTGGCGGCTGCCTTGACTGGGAAGCTCTCCTGAATCAACATATAAAAGAAGATATATATAAAAAAGCGATGAACATCCTATGCAAGTGATATCTTTTGCAAGCAACAAGGAAATGCATGTTAAACTATTAAAGTTCTGCATCTCTCAGATCGCAACTAAATAAGCTTACTAACGCAAGCAAAGATCACGTCATACATTTTTTGGAGAAGACTTTTAACCTATAAATTATAAAGACTTTCAGATTACATGCAATAATAGTTAATTGCAATTACATACCTATTTATATATTGCCAATTGATCTTCCTTCCATGCTAAATTAAAATTTCGATTGGGTACTGTGAGAAAGCATTTTATTTAATATAGTAGAAGGTTCCCTCCACAAATTATAAAGTGGCCCAGTTCTTCCCCCAATGTCTTTATTATATGTTCCTCATAAAAATAAGAGAAAGATTGATATTTAAAGAAGCTTTTGTTAAAGAGCAACAATATCATCAGCTTCCATGCATTTCAAAAGAGCTTATGACCCGTCTTTCACAAACTCAGTAATCATATTATATTAAAAGGGAGCATAAATATATTTTGCCCTTTCAACTCACTGTCATTCAGAACTGTAAAGAAGAAAAAGAGAAGAAAATCTTAAACAGGGAGGCAAAGAAAAGGGGAAAGGGAAAAGGGAAAGAACTCTCATATTCATAATGCATATGGCAATACAGTTTATACACATGATAGAAACTGAGCCTGATATGTGTACAGTGCTGTCTCAATTATTCTTACTACATGCTTACGTATGTGTTATAGTTCAAACTCTCAGAGTTGCCTTCAATAATAAGCTTAATAGGGTAAAATACAATTCATATCAAGTGGAGGAATATATGTACCTGTTGTGAATAGGATCGGGTCCATTGGGCACTCTTCTCTTGCTCACATAATTGAGATCCAAGTCCTGATCACTATGATGCCTTCCCCTTTCAATTAATCTCCAATGCTCAAGAGTTTCAGTTGGTAGAACTGCACTCCTTGTTGTCATTCTCGTTGCATGGTTTGCTAAAATTCCAACAGACAAAAGCCAAATAAGCCCCACAAATACAACAGCTCCGAAGAGAGCCCTTAAGAACCTGCTGCCACTCCCCATTTTTATCCCCTCGAACCTACTACTTTTCAACACAGAAGAACTGCTTGCAATTCAAGATGAAGACTGATAAAGAAATCAAGAAAACCATGCTGGTGTCAAGTGGAGGAAAAATGATCTTTAGATGTAGGCAGAAAAATAAAAGAAGAATAACCAAAAGTATTATAGTGGTTTGTAACTTGGCGGGTAAGAAGTGAGCAGTTCTATTCAAAACTAGAAGATTGGAAGCAAAAACCTTTGCTGTATATGTGCATGTGAGAGTGAATGAGGGAAAGAGAAAAAATTAAATAGACTTGTTACACTTGTTTCTTTATATGTTGAATGGGCCCAAGCAAGTTCCCACCCTTTGCTTTGATTTGTGCATTTTTTCATGCAGCGACCAAAGGGGACCTCACTCTCCTCTAACTCTTATGTTTGCATAGCTCTTAAAGATATAGGGCCTTGTGTCCCTTCTGAACAATGAGAATGAAAAAATGAAGAAGTGCCTATTATTGTGCCAATAGATCTGATGATTTAATTTACTCGACAAATAGTTAGCACACCTCTATATCTCTCTCAAAATAAAATGACATTATCATAACCAAAAAAAAAAGTGAGCGACAAAATTACTACATACAGAAGAAAGCATCTTGCCAAAAGATAAATACACATGCATATCATAATGTGATAGAGAGAGACATGACTGTTTTTGAGAAAGTAACATAGAAGAGTCCTTCCTCCCACCTCCTTAAAAAAAAGGAACAGAATCAAAAATAAAACCATATAAATAAAAAACTAACCTTTCTCCAGAGCTTTGATTTCTTATTAATTAACTTTACATATATCTACATTTTGCATGACCATAAAGCACTAATGTGGCACTTTTTTTTTAACAGTGGTTGCACCTAGAGGGAAAAATGAAACAGAATGACTCAACATAAGATAGCCAATTAAGCAGCTTTCAACTCATTTTTGCTTACCCAGTCCTCGGTTCTCTAATTACCCACCAATCACAATTAAAATAGAATGGACCACTCAGCACAAAAGCACTGCCATCTAGACTTCTTAGCAAAAGAAGACCTTATCACAGAACCAGTTTAGCTCTTACCCAATGAATGTAGAAAAACTTAAAAGCCAAATTTTGATTAAGAGTATTCACATGGTAATTTAATAACATACAAAAAAAACAAACTACCAATATGCAGCACAACAAAAAAGGAGACCGTTAATGCCGCAACAAGCTAGTAGGTTAACAGTTAATAGTTGACAACTCTAGCATCTCACAGAACACTATTTGATTAACACAATGCAATGAAAGCACATTAATTTAAAAAAAAAAAAAAAAAACTGACTACCATACACTCCATAATTGGCAATGAAACCTCAATTATTGCAAGGAAACAACCTGAGAATGAAAGTTGTACTAGATAACTCCTGTACATTCCTAGTGACTGTGACGGATCTACATCCTTAAAATTGCTTGTAGTCTACTTTGGTCCCTAACAATTTCCCCCAATTAAAAAAATGTCCTTGCCCCCACTTCTTCAAATTTTCTTGTAGTTTATTTTGCTTCCCAAAAACCTGCCCCACTTAGTTCATATCCTGGATTCACCCTGCCTAAAAGGGGATTATAGCCATTCAATCCACAATCAGACAAGCATGGACAAGATTGTTCAGATAATTAGTAACCAACAGAACTTGATCTTTCTTAACAGAGTAGCCATTTTCCTAGGTTAAAGAAAATATCAATAGTGATATTTTAATATATCTACCAAAACAGAGCATGCTACCTGCCATAAAATTTATTACCTAGACATGGTAAAAAATATCATTAATAATGAAGATTAGATTTGATGAATGAAATCCATCCTTTCCTCAACTGTATCTCATAAACTTTGAGAATCTAATTTCCCAAAAGTCTCCTTGTTACCATATCCAGAGGGACAGCATCAAACACTATCAATTTTGAAGTAAATGTGTTTTTCTATGTCCAAAAACATGCTCTTTTATTCAGAATTCCATTCAAAGAACTGTTGTTCAATGATCCTTGTGGGGCAACTCTTTCAATCATGTGGAGAATGTAAGGTCCACTAAAGCTTGCAAATCTTTCTTCACCAGCTGGTTTCATGTATTCCAATCAAATGTAGGTATCCCAACAAGAAGTTTCTCCCTTTTCCTCAAGTTTTTATGTGGTTCCAACTCACAAAAGCAAATAAATAGTTCTTAAGATTCACAAAATAATAGTTATGAAAAGCAAAAATCGGCACGGAGGTTAATAAGGCAATGTAATTGAGAAAAAGGGCAAAAAGACGCATATCAACAGCATTTTAAAAGAAGTTGTGATATTAAGGATACATAGTTAAACATTTACCTGAGCCAAAATTTTGAGGATAAAAAAGCATCAACAATTGCCATAAACCAAACCTAAAAAAAAGAATTTCAACACTGCCACAAACAACATGAAATGTCGGAAAATTGGAAAGTGAGTAGGTAATCAGTAACTTTATTTTCTCAATTAAATATGTAAATACATGACTTCATTAGTGTTCCTTAGTAATAAAATGCATACAGCACACAAGACGACACCAATAAAAAGAACGCTAAAATGAAAAAGGAAGAGTAAAAAAGAGGAGAAGAACACAGAAAAATATGTGTACATATAGTTATATACATAAACACTAAAACCAACGACCTACTACATGAACAGAATCCAAAAGTGCCAGAAGATTGAGAAAGAGCCACGCAACCATAAGTAAGAAAGATTCCTCATTATTGCAGTTTTAGTTTCAAACTGAGTGATCAATCAAGTCAAATACCAACTATTTGTCTCTTCCAGTTAACTTTACATCATTCAAGTTGGAAGCATCCTCCACCTCAGCAGATTGATAAGATATGCAAGCAAACCTACATGTAGGTGTATGTGTTGGTGTGTCTGTATCACACAGAAAAAACACGAAGTAAATTTATATTGAAGCTGGTCCGATTTACTTTACAATCCAAATAAGCAACATGAGGTTTAAGTGCACTCCTGACGTCACTTGTATAACTGATATCCTTCTAGGACTTCCTGTTCATTACCAACCATTTTTTGCCTTCTAGAAGAAAAAGAAAGTGACAGGTTTTCTCCGATAAACTCAGCATGATGCAAAGGCATGAAAACATGCCAACATGAGAAAATTAGCTGAATTCCCATGAACTAAGAACATAGAACATCCAGGACATGTTACATGTTATATTTTATATGCACGCATACATAAATAAAACTACTCATCTTAACAGGTAGAATCCTAATATATCAATAATAAAAATATTTCATTTCATTGAGACTGATGATTCATATATAGAACTTTATATGCTAAATATACATTATCTGATAAAAAATTGAGAATCAAACTATCAAGAAAGAGAAAAAAAGTTCATAGCAATGGCAATGGCCATCTTTGATAATGAGTTCTTTTATTCCAATATAGCTTCTTTATGTATCCTAGATTTCATTTCTTTGCACTTGCTATTCCACATGATAATAATAAGCATTCATTATACACAACACAATTATGAGGTGAGTAATGTGTGTTTTAATGCATATGGAAAAGCATGTCAGACATGCATGCCCAATTGTGTTCTTTCAAATTTTATTTGTTCAAACTAATTGTGTCTGGTACATGTGCATGTGTCTAATGACTATCCAACACTGCATTCCCTAATAAAGGTGTGTCAGGTCCTAATAGGCTCAAGATGTCAATTGACGTGACCTACATTGTGTAGGCAAATTGAGATCATCTTCACTTTATAGGATGCATGTTTATGGATACTAATCTTAAAACAATGCCCCTTTTCCAATTAGAGAACAGGAATACTGTTGATAAAACATATATATATATTGTCCTGTAGGTAATGGTGTTTGCTTGTTTATGCTACGGAAACAAACATATGGGAGGTGCATAGTTTAGAGATCAGATAGTACAACAGCAAGGTTACTTGGGATGTCTTCAAACTGTTTCTACTGGTAAATGCCCATCAACTATCACCTGATATGGAAGTACAGGGAGCTCATATCATCAAAAATGTTCAGTGCTCGAGAAAAGCTACCAATCAGATTATAATATCAGTTCTACTTTCGAGGTTTCCCATGAGAATGTCCTTAATAAGGAAACCTAGATAGCAAGTATTAAACTCAAGCTGAGATAAAAAAAAAAATCAACGTTTATTTGGCTGATTTACTTTAATGAAGCTCAACCTCAGATTATTAAGTTCAACAAGCCAAAAAAATTAAGATTTTTCCTAACAAAATCAAACAATTAGTTTTTTTATTTAATATAATTATTGAACCACTTATGGGGTAGTCCTCATTAATAAGCAATACAGCTCAGTCCATGAAGAAAGGGGTAGAAGGTCTTCTTTTATAAGAGGACAGAGCCCCTGTCATTCTTTTTCTTTCCAATGTGGGATATGTTACATTCTTGTTTCTAAATGAGAGTGTTCATGAGCCTATAAACAAGCTAGGTTATGAGCCTTTAAATAAGCAAGCTCGTGAGCCGATAGCAAGCTTTTAAGTAAAAAGCTAGCCCAGACGAGTCAAGTATTAATGAGCTTGAGCTCGGCTCATTTAGCTCAAAGAACAAGCTCTCTATGAGTCGAGTTCCACATGGCTCACAAGCCCTCTCAACTCATTTGCAAGAAATTAGAAGTTCAACCAAGGTTACACTTGGGTTTCAACCAGATCAGAATACATTATAAACAACACATAAAAGTCTAAATACAATAGTATAATTAAAAAGGTACGTTTCAGTTAGTCATTAGCTAAAAGGAGTGTTAGCAAGGAATATGCTAATTCTAGGGCCTGACTGCTCCTGCTTCCAAAATGCACTTTTTATTGACTGGGTTTGCTGATTGACAATCAAACTACCTAGTTTATCCAATCTTTGATCATTTCATATTCCCAGTTCCCAACGGACATGCAAACCATTAACCTAGCTAGTTCGCAATTAATCTCAAACCAGCTTGCCTGGTTCAATTTGACAACAATGAGCATGTAGGTACCAAGAATTTCTAGAAACTTTTAAAAATCAGATAACATACAAGAAGTTTTGAAGTGGAATACAACCAATTTAACATTGAAGAGTAGCACAAATAAATATGAAGATATGTGTTATAAACAGCCTGATGCATAAGAGAAATACAAATATAGGCATGCATATATCATTCAAAAGCTAGAATTATCAAAAAAAAAAAAAAGAGACAATGAGTACCAATATTCATATTTTGACTCCAACAGCTGGCAGTGATAGAATACAAGTGTCATCCATGTATTAAATACAGAATCAGTTTAGGTCCTTACAATTAAGAAAAAATCAGCTTGATACACCAGGGCTTTGTCTCTATATCAAGAAAACTAAGCAGCCCAGGATATCATATGAATCTGTGAAATAGAAAAGAAGATTATTTTAGAAGGTAAAACACGTGCGCAAGAAAAAAAAAAAGATGATACCACATAGCAGAAAATTACCTAAAAATTTACTGGAGTTTGTTTTGTGCATCAAATATCAACAAGGTTGACTACTGCAACATCTATTAATAGCAGATGTGAATTACAAATTCATTTAAGCAAGGAACGCACTATTCACCTTCAGCTTGTAGACCCTTGGTCAAGCTTCTGCTAGCATTCAAATTTGCTTTTCTGGCTCTTCTCTTCTGAGCCCATGTGGGTCCATAAATTGCTAAATGTGTCCGTCCAAATCTTCGATCGGCTATCTGCTCTTTCATCGTAATAATAAATCAATAAAACCATAACAAATGCCAATATGAAATTATATTGGGCAAATGCATAAAAAAAATAATTCTTTTTGCCATGCTAAACACCACGTCTGATTAGCTTGACAAATGATAGATAATTTTGCTCATTCAGGTAACATACTAGCTACTGGTGACCTAAACAATTACATATTTGAGAACCAGTATGCAGAGAGCCAACACAACATAGCATAGCCTCACCATGTTACCAGACAACCCTCCTAGTCTAAACTTAAAGTCTGATATTCATCCCAAAGCTTTAACAGTAGTATACTTCATAGGACTTGGACCAAAAGCATGGGTGGGACAATATCCTTCATCCTTAACAATGATGACACATAATAAGAAAAAGATATTAGGACGAGGCAGGAGCAGGGTGTTGTAAGGGATTAAACCTGAAAAAGTGCTCATGAAGTTTAATGAATGAAGGCAAATGGTTGTGAGACACACCTTCACAAGGCATCCGCATGTATCCAGCATGTTGGTTCTTAGAGGATATTCCACCACCTAGAGCATGAAATATTGGAAGATCAAAAAACTCATGAAATATTGGAAGATCAAAAAACTAAGGCAAATATAAATATAAACTCAATTAACACAGCAAATAAAAACTAAAATGACTGCCACTAACAATGAATGTATCTTCTCCAATGAGGGCTGATTTTGAAATCTGATCCATCAAAGTCTCATAATTGACTTCCATATATGGAGGTGTGACACTAATGAAATCAAATGTTTTATCCCTTCCTACAAACAACAAATTATGATTCAGAACAACAATATAAGTTGAGATCATTTGTTCTTATACTCGATATTAACTGATAACAATAAATTTTCAACAGAACAACCACCAAGACATTCAGTTTTAACCCAGCACTTAATTTGTTCGCAAAACATGTACAAACTGCAAGTATAGGCCCATTTTAAGCAACAGTTCCTTTTTTTTCTTTTTTTTTCTTTCTTTTTTTTTTTTTTTTTTGTTATCTATTCACTCACAATGTATGCTGCAGTCTCAATTAACAGAAATACAATGATTATCTTTAGGCTTGGCTATAGACAGCATGATGACATATCTATTGATTGATTAGAAAAATATCCATTCTCCCTGTTCAGTGTGGACCATGAATTCCCTGGTTACTTGATTAGCATAATTAAACACCAATCCTAATAGGATAAGGCATTATACATAATTATGCAGCCTGGTCTGCTTTAAGGCTTTTGATGAAATGAATTTCTGTTAATTATGACTATTTTACTTAAAATGACCAGTGATAAGTGAAACACAAATTTATTATGGAGAGCATGTCCATCAAGCTCCTATTCTCACAAGCATGTGGATTCTGCCCATGAAATAACTTTCAGATATGACATGTTTCTGAGAGAAGGATGCACTATCTTTTAGTCCACTAGACATGCTAAACAAACTTGTGGATACATACAATATGGGAATGATGTTAATGACCATAACAAAAAAATTTGTTCCTTCTTATTGCCGATGTTAGGACTGCTCACAAACTTTTAGACCAGTCTGAGCAAGTCATTTCATGAAATCATCAATAAGAAAGAAGACTGGTCTAAACTGTCACTTTTCTGGATCAGACCTTGTTGTCACACCTTTATTATCACAACTTCACTCTAACAAGGGTTTTATGTACCCATAATAGGAAAAAAAAAAAAAAAAAAAAACTTCCTCTCAAATGGTTCTGTTGCTGAAAAATCAGATATGATACACTAGCATGTGACCTACTTTTCATCCTAAAAGGTAACCGACTACCTATTTTATGATGAAATTGGTGAACCTGATAATTTTTCCTAGTTTTCTCTTTATTAAAAATTATCTAATAAGTGAGAAAGTTTTATTCATTAAATCAGATTAAAATTTTATAGTGGTATTACTGGGTTAGCATGCAGACCATGTTCATCAGAAATCATTATTTATATTGATGCTCCTTAGAATATGTACCGGGTTAAAAATACGAAAGAAAATGACCTGGACCATTTCTGAGAAGACTCAAGGACTTTTTGTATCATTCACTTTATAACCGCCTAGTTATATATGTGTGTTTGAGAAGGGGAGACGATAATAATCTAACTTCACAACCGCGCAATTACCCAAGAAAGAGAGAGAAACAAAAGGCACATGCCTACAAATTGCTCTGCATGTTCTAGAAAGTTTTCCACACGAACAGTATGTATGACAGAAACATCAAGAAACCCAGTTGACTCCAAATTTGGTTGTAGGACACTTTTAACAACCCAGGGATCCATCTCGACAAAATGCACCTGAGAATTGGCAATGCATATAATAGGGAACTCAAGTGAATTAAGAATAAAATGCAAGGCCATAATAACAAATTGAAAATTTATATAAGACTAGAAGTTTGAATTTAAGCTCTAAGCATTCATTTCATATCATATACATCTGACAAGTTAGTAACAATACCTTAGAACAACCTCGGCTAATGGCTTCAATACCAACAGATCCTGTACCACTATACAAGTCCAACCAGCGACCAGGCCTTAAAGCAGCAGGACAGCCACCAGCTGCCTATGTAAAGGCAAATAGTTTAATGTTAGAAAAGAATTAGTTAACTTTAAGGACCAAAAAGAGAGTAAGAGACAGAGGGAGAGGCTAAAAAATTTCCACATCTTATTGACAACCAATATCAGATATCACAGAGCAGCCAAAGAATTTTAGCCTGACAATAGATACAAAAGGACAGCATTTAGGTATACCTGCAAGATATCAAAAGCAGAACCTTTTACAACTTCCATCATTGGCCGCACATCCATGCCCATTGGTGAAAGCAACTTCTTTCGTTTAGCCTTCCCTCCAAGCACCTGTAAAAATTGCCAACATCCTTTTCTTTTCTTTGATATAAACCGCATAACTAATGCAAATAAAAAAGGGCATTGTTTTAATTATGAAAGATGACATAAGAGCATATTGTAGGGGCGAACTGAAAGCAAAAAAAGAATCACCCAGTTTAAGGTTTTATATATGATAGCATTCCCACAATTTAATTCCAAGAATGAGAGGCCATCCTGGCATATGAGAGCAATCATTTTGGATGACTGTAAACAATGTCATCCCATAAAAACCTATCAGATCTCCATTGACAAACGTGCTCCTAAATGCAGCAACAATTCAGTTCAATCATGGTTTCATACATGACCTACAATCTAATCTTTCCAAGATTATATAATTGACAAGAACAACAACCCCCAATTAGTTGCAGAGACTTAGACCAATCAACTTCAAATGCTTATCTAAATATTAAACAGCAGATTTCCTGCACTGATTGCAGCATTTATATATAATCATTCTCCCAATATAATGCACAAACTCTACCAAAACAAAAGTGCCATTAAATTCTTTAATCTTTATCATTTCTTTACACTAAAATCACCAACTCAGTTCAAAACAAAACTATCACATCAATAAAAATCCAATTAATCTAAATTCAAAACCCATTTACCTGTAGCAGCCTATGTGTAGTCCTTGGCAGCTTAGCCTCCACCTCCTCCTCTTCAACAGCTTGTTTCCCTCTCCCTGTCTTTTTCCCTTCCTTTTTCCTCTTTGTCTGCAACAGCAACAATCAAAACCAAACACAAACTAACTAAAACCTTAATCACAAAAAACACAAACAAACCTTAGAAGAAGAATCTGATAAGAAATCGTTAGGATTGAGACCATAACGTTCAAACAATGCTTTTTTACTTTCACTAATCAACCTACTACCTGATTCTGTTTCATAATCAAGAAAATTAAAATAAATTGAATCATTGAAATTAGTGACTGAAACGGATAAAGAAAGAAAGCGAATAATTGAAAGAGGCTAATAACATAATACTCTGAGACTGAAAGCAGACGATAGTTGTCGAAATGCGATTAGAGTAGGACTTGCTGGAGGTGATGTTGAAGAGAGGAGGAAGAATAATAGGAGACGCATATGAAATGTTGGAGTGTATGCTGTTACTGTATAATAATGGAGTAGAAATTAGAGATGCTGAAACTGCCATTTTTTTAGAGCTTAATTTGGAGATGCTGTTACTGTGTAATAAAGTTTTTTTTTACAAGTTTTGTACTTTCCTCGGAGAAGTGCATAAGATAGGGAAATTGTTAAAATGTTCTTTTTTTTTTTTTTTTTTTTTCTTAAAGGTTTTCAGTGCAAACGTTGCTATAACTAGTTAACTACACACTCAGACAATTACTTGTTGGAATATATACTAATGTATAATTTTAAATTTAATATAAAACTTTAATTTATAATTTTTTAGCTACCAAAGTTTTATTTAATTTTATATGTGATTTTTTAAAAAAATTTTAATATTCAAATTAATTATTTTAGTTTAGATTTGAAGATATTTTATAAATAAACTCATATTTTTTATTATATGTATAAAAAATTAGAAAATATTTAAAATTTATTTTGAGAAGTGAATCTTTTGCTCCTGATTTAAGCACAAAAGTTGAATAGAAAATAGAAGAGAAAGTTTAAATTTCAATAATCCATCAAAATTGACTTCATTCAATAATGTGTAAAATGAAGTAAACCAATTTCTTGAGCAATTTCATACTAAAGAAATACTTAGTGGTTCACCATATAAAAAGACAACTTTTAGCTATTGAAATAGGTATATTGGTGAATAAAAGGTTAGATGCTATAAATAAATAAAAAATAAAAAAAATAAATTTTAAGTATTTTCTTATTTCCTTTAAATGTATAGAAAATATAGAAATATTTATAAAATATCTTCAAATTTGTAATAAAAAAATTATTCAACACAATTCAATGGTCAAAACTATACGTGAAACTAAAATAAAACTTTGGTAATCAAAAAGTTATAAATTGGGTTTTTGCTGCAGTGCAAATGTTTGCACCGGTACAAATGAACATTTTACCTCCTATCATAAGTTAGTGACTGGCTACTGCCTGTAACATTAACCTTATTAAAAAAAACAATTACCAGTACCATTTAATTCCGCACCTTCTTTTCTCTTTCGAACACGCTCTTCTACGAGATCAATGAAAACATTCAAAATGAAAATACCCAAACCCTCAATTTCCTTCGAATTGAAATTAGGTTTTTTTTTTGTGTTTTTAATCTATCTTTTTAAATTTCTTTTGTCAGAGGTTGTGCATCTGTGTAAGCTAATTTTCTTGTTATTGATAAATTGTCTTATAATTGTAGTGCAACTGCTTTCGGGGTTTCAACCGAGTTCGTGCAGCTTTCATATGACTCCAGAGGAAATAGTGTGCCCACAATACTATTGATGATGCAAAGATAATTGTATGTCCAATGAGGGTTGCAGGTATTTGTATCTTCCTTCTGTCTTTTATTTCTTGTATGGCACCTAAATTAAATAGAGCCAGCTAACCCCTACATGCACCATATAACATTTGTTGATTTGGTGTAGAAGTCATTTTGATTTGAGTTTTTATCAAACCAACGAAATCCCTCTGTTCTCACTTCTTGATTTTTGCCTGATTGCCTTCTCAATAGAACAGACCAAATTACACTCCCTCTTCATCTTAAAAAGATCTTAAACTCTGGTCTCTTCTCTTAAAATTATGAAATTGTTAAGTTTTCAATTCAAATTCTGCTAAAATTTACATTTTTTCACCGACCCAAAAAGCCAATTTCTCCAAAAAGTGGTAAAGGTCGTTCCTTTTAAGTTTGATTTTGTAAAAGTAAAGTACCCAGATGGAGAAAGAGCCATTACTTCCATACACAGTCCAAGAAAGAAAATACCACCACAATTGCCACCTCTTCTCTGCCCTTTACCAGAAGATAATGAAAACTCTCGGCCTCTGTCTCTTACTCCTTCTGAGCTTAAAGAGTGTCTCATTTTTGGCCCTTCTCAATCTCCTAATGACCCACCCTTCTCTTATTGCTGAAGCTTCAACACTCTCTCTTAATTCACCAAAACCTTCATCTTCTAATCAAGAATTTAGTATTCATGGCTCTCCACATCATCAACAGCATCAGCAACAGTCTTGGTTAATTGACCTCAGTTATTCATAAACCAAGACCAATTTACATAGGTGCAAAACAGCACCAGCTATGGCTGTGATTAATGAAAGTAATAATTCTTCTATACCCAAGCCTCAGTATGGTACTCAATCAATAGTTCATCAAACGTTTGTTCTATTATTATTATACTTGTCTTTTAGTATGGTAATTTATTGGTTTAATCATGGAAACTTCATTGTAAATGAAACACATCATGTTGTTGATGCATTGTATTTTTGTATTGTAATAATGTGCACTATTGGTTATGGGGATATAACCCCAAATAGCACTTCCACAAAATTGTTCTCTATTTTGTTTGTCTTGTTTGGGTTTGGATTCATAGATATTTTGCTTTCTAGGATGGTTAGTTATGTGCTTGATTTGCAAGAGAATTATTTATTGAGGAATGCTAGAAGGGGAGGTGATAAGGAAGCTGTTGGTTCTGTTATATTTGATGTAAAGAAAGGGAGTTATTATGTGTATTGGGATTGGTGTTGGTGTTGGTGTCATGCATTTTATGGAGAGTCTTGGATGGTTGGATTCTTTTTATCTATCTATTATGTCGGTTACAACTGTTGGTTGTGGAGATAAAGCATTCAGGTCATTGCTGGGTAGTATTTTTGCCTCAATTTGGTTGCTTGTGTCAACACTAGCAGTGGCTCAAACATTTTTATATTTAACTGAAGCAAGAGTGGATAAGTGGCATAGAGGATGGCCAAGTGGGTGCTTAGTCAAAACATGATTGTTTCTGAGTTTCTTACTAAAGATATTGATCAAAATGGCATTATAAGGTATGTTTTGTTCATAAACACATTTTCCTCCTGAAAATATGTTTCATATTGTTAAATTGTTGTTCATTAACTTATAAAAGTAATTCATACAGTAGCATATAACCCTTTAGGCGACCCTGTAATTCTTTGGACGGTGGAACTGTTATTCATGTTGTGTATATTTTTAACCCTGTATTGCCAAAAATTGATTATGGCATATGCAGGCTTTATTTGATACAAGAAAAAAAATTATTTGGTTATATAAGGATTGGAAAGGATAAGATGTGGTTTCAGGATTATTACATTATAACATACTACACTTAATTTAGAAAATTTTCTCATTATTTGACATATGACATGATGATGATGCAGTTACAGTTTCAGAACTGCTTCTGCATGTAGTACTGGATAAAGCTAGTCGGTAGTTATAAGTATTTCTGTTAGTGCATGTTGTATATTAATGCTTATTAATATAAAATCTTCAGTGGCACATTATAAAGGTGCGGGTCTGCAAGAGTATGGCTGCTAGGGGGTAATCTATTCCAGTAGACCACATTGATGCTTCAACCCATCCTTTCAGGATTTTAATTGTCCTAGAAAATTTAGATATGGGATTGGATTCTTTAGCATGAATTTATGCTTTATACTTCTTTCAGGCTTGGAGTTGTCACAAAATAAGGCTCATCTTTCTTGACAGTTTTACTGAAGTTATGGTTTCAAACTTAAAAAAATCCATGGCATGATTAAAAGTGATCTTCTAACATGTCAGAAGAAAAAAAATTAACTGCTTAAATGATCCTTCCTAGATTTCATATTTTATCTCAACTAGCTATTACTTTATTTTTTATTTTTATGACAGTTCATGCATCTCAAGTAAATGCATTAACAAATAAAAACCTAGAGGGTGGCTTTACAAGAGCAAGCAGAGGAGTTCAAGTAAGAAATTGTAAGAACATAACTGGCCAGTCTAGTAACTTAAATTTCTATAAATGCGAGGACAGAGCTGTTTGAAGCTTGGCGATGAAGGTTATTTTGTAGAGAGTGGCCAATGGATTAAATAAGTTGGCGCATTGTGTGCTTTAAATTTCCTCTGGAAATATTTATGTATGGTTTTTAGTGTGGTTTTTATGTATGATTCTGTTTATTCATTAACCGTGTTACACTTCATGTTTAATTTCTTTAACCTTTTCTACATCATCTACTACATAGTACAACCATCTAATTTATGGAAATTATTGTTTCTTTTTTTTTTTTGAAATGGTGTCATGTGGTTAAGTTGGTCGTTCCATTTTGTTGAACACAAGCTGAATTCCACTTAAGTTGAACTGCTGTAGACTTGTAATGGCAGCACAAATGTACAATTGTTGTGTAGTATTATGAGCTGCTTATCCAGAGACTATAGACTTGAGTTGTATTTGATTGCTTGGAAAACAATGTTCTTTATGCCGAAAGATTAGGAAAAATAGTCGAAAAATATAATGAAGTTTAGCACTTATTTAAAAAAAAATACACCATTAAATAAATATCACTACCAAACAAACCACAAAAAAAAAAAAGAATTATCACAAATATGTCCTATATAGAAATTGAACCCAACCCATCACTCTTAAGACCTCAACTTAGTAATCAATTGGTTTGCACCTCATTTAGCTAAGATGATTAGCACATTAAATATAATTGTTTACTCTTGACAATTAAACAAATGCAAAAAAATCATGTGAAAACAATAAATAAATCAAGAAAAAATATTTTAAAAAATAATAATATTAAAGTAAAATCTCCAAATCAATAATTCAAGTAAAAAATAGTTATCTACTCTTGACAGCTCATGTGCTTCATTTCTTGGTAATTAAACAAATATTTTAAAAAATAATATGAAAGTAAATTAAAAATACATTTTAAATTATGAGAGCTTGAGAAGCTAATTTTATGTTAAATTAAAGAAATTATAACTAAATTCGTGTTTCCTCAGGTGGCTATCACATGAGGGAATTACAACTAAATTCCCATTTCCTCAAGTAGCTATCACATAAGGGATACAAAAGTGATCATTCATGTTGGTTAAAGGAACTCTATTTCACTGCTATACATGTGATATTATTCACTTCAAACTATAGTGGATAGCTCAGATCCTGATCTATACAGATTTAGCTTAATCTCTGTTATGGCCAGGGGTTATTAAAGAAACTAATCATTTACAATATATTTCTGTAGGAGTAAAATTTCCTACTAATTTTCATTCTTTAGTGCCCTCAATAAGCAACCATCTTCCTCATTTAAGTTGTCGTCATCGTTCATTTCATCCAACTCATCCAATATTGATTGGTTGATCCTTTTGCGAGACTGCCTCCTATGCTTTTTGGGTTCCAAACGAGGCCCTGCTTGCTGGACACCCATATCTTCAACTTTATACCTGCAAGGTGGCACATTCAAAATTTAATGATTATACCAGAATTCTTAAAAAAAAAGTTGAAAAATAATATTGTATACCAAGTCATGGTTATTGCTTGAAACTAAGCCAAGAGAGAGTCCCAATGATCGCTCTTTATAAAAAGAAAATTTTAGCCAGTCTTGGGATAGTAGGAATACCCTTACTGTTAAAGGAGTTACAATTCCTTTGAATCTTGGCACATACACACTAGCACTTACTTCAGTTATATGGTCACCACTATATGCTATGGAGGCATCCCAAAGATCCCTATAATGAAATAGTTTTTGTACTTTATACTTCCTTCAACCGTTGAAGATCTAACCTACAAAATCATGTTAAACCTCAAACCATATAAAACTAATTTAGTAAGTCTATAATAAAATGTTCTGTGCCTTGTTTATGCCAACAAATTCCAAATCTCAATGCCATTTTTTCATATATATGTAAATGCATAATATTTCATCTGTAAGAAGTTAACAATGGAAATATAATTTGACTATTAAGTCATTACAATACCAAATCAACCATATAAAACTAAATGTGACCAAGCTCAGAGTGTAAATTTCACCTCCTAAGCATACATTCATCCAAAGCACTAAAATAACTAATGATTCCACTGAATTAGAAAAATAAATTCACATCTTCTGTAACAAACCAATAAACTTTCACTGAATAAGTTGTTTTAGTTGAATAATTCTCAATGATTTTGGTATTTGACTGGCGGGGCAACAATATAATTACTGGCACTGATGATACAGTGACATCGATCAAGCTTTATTTGATTGCAATAAGCAACTACATAGCAAGTAGATTTACAAGAACTATGTACTCGTTTATTTGATTGATACAAAGGTAAAAATAATTGCAATGTTCAAGGGGTAAAAAAAAGTCAGTCCTGAATATTAGTGATGTGCCTTAGGCCAATTATATTATGGTCATATTGTGACTTTGTCTATTTTTACATCATTATAATAAAGAGGCATTTTATCATATTGACTATATTGAATTCCATGAATGTTTAACTCTGTTTAAGATCATCAAGTGTGTGACTTGATAGTAAAACTCTTAGATAGAAAATGAGTTATATTCTAAATCATCCCTAGTCAGTCATTATTGTAGGAAAATAATGAATAAAGACTAATATGAGGTTGACTGATGATCATATTTTACTGATCATATATACGAGATAAAAAGTCAAATCATAGGTACATAGGATGTACTAGATTGACCCACTATGAGAATACTATATGGATAATTATCATAAGTTATTCTCATCACAATGATGTTATTATAGTCCTCTGACTTGAGATCATCATAGAGTCCTACATGATAAGTTTTATATTTTGACACATTTTAATATTATCTTTAACATGATGATATAATAGATTGTGGTTGGATATATAATGAATCATATGAGGAGTATAGTGATCAAGAAGGAATTTGTCCCTCACTAATCATGAGGAGGATATCTATGGGGTCCTTGATAAATTAGACTGAATGTAAATGCATGGCCGTGCTTTAAATCAGTTGATAAGAAGTTATCAATTTTAGTCTAACTGAGATCGAGAAATAATATGATTGAATTATTAAGGATGACGTAAATCATGCCTTATGTTCAATTAAAGATATCATGTGACAAAAGAACTGTAATATTGTTGTTAAATAGGTTATGTCAGATTACTGAACTTCACATGACTTGGGTAGTCATAATATCTTGCTAGAGGCCACTTATGACTTATGGACTACCAATGAGATTGTAAGCCCATTGCCGTTCACACACATAGAACAGGCCCAAAATGAATATTGGGCTTATCAGCCTAATTAGATAAGTCATATCTCTTATGTGTAAATAGTCAAAATTTATTTATGGTAATAGTTACCATAATTAAATTTAAAAGGAAAAATATATTTATATATATATCTAAAATAGTTTTGGAATATATATATATATAAATAATAATAAAACCAAAAGATTTTTGGTACTTATGAAAGACTAAACCCTATGAGATATATATAGATATATCATGTAGGGGTTTAGTGGCTGCATCTTCTTTTATCATTATTCAAAATATGTTCTTTTGAGAAAAAACACATAGAGAGAAAAATATAGAGGAAGGAGCTAGCACACCATATCATTTTTTACTGTACTGTTTTGTGGATACTGGTAGAGGACGTTGCTCTTTAGTTGCATCTGTATTCCGATAGAAGAAAATAAAAAGCTCGAGGTAGGGTGTCACCGGAGTGAACTTCCTCTCTTCCTTCCTACAATCTTGCCTTTGAACTCGTCTTAGTAAGATTCTAGACTCGATTTTATATTGATTTAATCTGAACTACATGGATATTGAATTGGTTTTTGGGTGTTAAATTTGTATTTTTTCGTTGTGTGACTGACCTGAAACCCAACACTGAAGAGACAAATAATAGGTATGAAATAGTATACTACACACGAGAAACATTCACGATGCTAATAGGAGGAGATGCATCATCTTCATCTTTAACAAACTTGTAATCAAACATCATCTCCGAGCCCTCTTTCTCCATTATCTCAAAATCATATGCCCTTATTCCTGTAAAAGAAACAGAACCACACAAATTATATAGGAAGCAAATTCTAGGTCCAGCAAGCATATGGTGAAATAAAATATGAAATTAACAGAAACAAAGGAGTACTTACCCATCAGTTTGGTTGGACATCTGCTCAATGCTGTCAGCTATGTTGATATGGCGTACATGTGTAATTTTACTACAATCCTCTCCCTCATTTTTCTTAAATTCGTGATGATACTATTGGCACTTCTATCAATGTTACTTATTGGAGAGTATTGACATTTCGCAGTTCATCAGGAATCATCTTTAAGTTTCCACAACGTTTGATCTCTAAGGATTTTAGACTAGGCAGTGCTCCTTCTTCCACATTCCATTCCTACAAATTCTCCAGCTCCTAGAATTAACCACTCCCAAACTAAGATTCAGTAAAGTTGAATTCTTGCATTTTTTTTATACCTCTCCTTTAGTGTAAGCACCAATTTCACCAGAAATCGGACTCTTAGTCTCGACAACTTCAACCACCACATTCGCCGTACCAGGAAGCTCCGGTGGACCAAAATCAAGCAATCTTAATAGAATCAAACACTTCAAGTGCAAGTAACCTAAAATTAAGCACTCTCGAAGCTTTTAGCAATTCTTACATCGATGAATTTAGGGGACAAAATTTAAAGTGAGACATAAATTGCATCGATGAAATTATGCAGTAATTTTCTATTATAAGTAAATCAAATCAATGCGTAAAAGTAAAAGATTAGTGTACTCTATCAGATATTAGGGGATAAATTTAGGGATAGACATAAATGTAATACAATTTTATGAAAAGTAACCGGAACTACATATAACACCTGCCCTTTTTCATACATATTCAATACGTATGCATTACATCTTATGATGTGAGATAGTGGACTTTGTTTAAGTTGAGATTGTGCATGTGTTGTAGAGAGGGACTAGATTGCACGATAAGTTTGGAGTTAGTTATAGTAATAGAAAGTTATGGGGGTATTGTGCAATATGCCTACTTTATTAGGGGGCTAAGTGGACATTTATGATGATATTGTGTGCATATTTAATTAGAGTTTTATTATTGGTATATTATATGATAGATATGTATTTATTGATTATAGGTGGCATTTAATATTTGAAGACTTTAGGGATGGCAATTGTAGGCTTTTGATTGGTTGTAGTTTAAGGTGTATATGTATGTGTTTGTGTGTGTTGAGTGTGTAAAGATTTTGGGGAAGAAGAAGAGTGATTTTGTTGTTAGCTTTTGGAGAGTTTTTGATTTTGTGCAAGCTATAAATCAATTGCCTTAGGAAGCTTTAAGAGGTCTTATATGCATTGAAGTCTTAATTGGTAAGCTTTATTAGTGTATTTGTTTGATTTTTGTTTAGTTTGGTTGTTGTCAATTTAAGTATGTTTTCCTATATTTTTTAGTCCTATTGTTTATACCATATCTTGAGCTATAGAGCTCTGATTTGAGCGTAGTTAGACTTCCTGGAAACTTCAGAGAGTCTTCTACATTTACTGTGTTTTGAGTTTTAACTGATTTTGTTGTTAAGAGGGGTAATTAGGGCCGGACATTTTATTGCTCACTAGATGCTCTGTTTTGGCCGAATGGATTCTAAAATCCATAATTAATTCCCTACTTGTCCAAATTAAGTAATTCTAATTGGAATTGGAAGAAGACTCATAACCCTAGATTCAGTAGCAAGTTGCGAATTTTTGGACTTGTGTGTATATCTATAGGTTATGTTGAACCATTGAGCATTTAATTATAATTGGTGAATTTGGAATGAATTGTAATGCTTGCTTGTTGAATTGGCATATAATTGTGTGTAGGAAGTGAAAGAGGTAGAGGAGACTTATAGGGGGAGCTTTTATTTAAGAAAGAGTTAAAGTTTGTCGGTAAGTAATTATTAACATAATGCTTACATGTATCAATTTTCAAGTCACTATAGTTATTTAACTGTGTGATTTGTGAATACCATTAAAGTGACAAGAATGATGAATATGTGATTATATTGATGTGAGAAAGAATGATGAATATATGTAGATATTATTATGAGACCATTGAAGGGTCGATTGAGCATGTGTTGCAAATATTGGCACCTATGTGTGTAAGTCACTTGATGTGGTATAGTTTTATATATATATTGTCAGAATGATGAATACATATGCATAATGATTGATGTGAGGAATGTGAGGAAAATATGTGAGTGTGGAGACTGAGCTGGGCAGAGAGCCTCCACTAAAAATGAATCTGAGACTGAGCTGGGCAGAGAGTCTCAGATGTGGCCATTCATATGAGATATCTGAGACTGAGCTGGGTAAAGAGTCTCAGGAATGACCACTTATATATAAAAAAATCATATGAAAAAGAAAAAGTGAGCTTTGTATGAAACGTATATTGAGAACTCCGGTCGGATAACTAACATGCATAATCATACATTATTGCATTATGTTACACACATATCGAATGTTGATTTAGTATGAAATAATGTTGTGGATTGCTTGGGATGTTAAAAATTGATGTATTTATGACATCAACAATTGAGGTTTGGTGTTTGAATGTTGCATAGGTTTAGACACGCTATGTAGTTTTTAGTTTACGGTCGTGTGAAATTCCCGCTTATAGGGTTCAAAATATGTAAGGTTGCAAGGAAGGAATGCCTAGAAGGAATGATGACTTGGCACAGTGTAGAACTCGGCATGCATGGCCTCTGTGCCGACTCAGCATGCCAGCCCGAGTCGGCACTAGCACAAGCGAGTCGGGCATGACTCAGCACCAAGGCTCGAGTCGGCACCCAAGCTGGTTGTCATGACTCGGTAGAAGGGCACGAGTTGGTACCAACTCGGGCATGACTCGGCACCAAGGGCCGAGTCGGCACCGAAGGCTGCTGTCCCGACTCGGTATGCCTTATTTTCCTAGTTGGCTTATTTGAATTTTTGTGCACTGAACTTCATTCTAATACATTTCAATGAACTTCAAACATAGGATTAGCTTAATATCTATAATATTTTCTTCCAATTAATGAGTAGCAAGTTATCATATATAATTTTCTTAATTAGTTCTTAAGAAGAACTATATGTATGCTTATCTTAGTAATTGTTTATTAAGTCGCAAGCTCATTCCTTTGCAATTGTGGTTTTCAAGTTCTAGATAACCTAGCTTAAAGTGATAGTTTTGGTGGAACACTTGAGGGGTAGTTTTTTTGTAATCTCAGGTGGGGCAGAGGCAAACTCGGTGCAACTATTTCCATCCTCATCATCATGCCATTCAAGCATTTTGTAATAGAATACTTATGTGTATTTTAACATTTTGTAAATTATGTAATAAGTATTTTCAATGTATCAAATAAGAATTTTCATTTATATATAAACACTTAACTTTTACTATACTTTTAGCATTGCCATATGTATACTATATGTAAACACGTACATATAATACTGGAGGGTGCTACATTAAGTAGTATCAGAGCGGGGATTAGATTTCCTCGGGATGTGAAACATGATGCACACATAACATATCATGCATAAGTTATAAAAAATATGTAGTTGATGTGCGTTGCATATTACAGGATGGATGAGCACCAAGCACTTCGCGTTGACCCCGAAAAGTCATCAGAGTCAGTCCATAGGCCTGGATAAGCTCAACCCTAAGTTCCTCCACCTGCTGTATATCCTTTTATATAGGAGTTTGTTCAAATGATGAGGACTATAGGACAACAACCAGTAGGGAATGTAGTGGATGAGACCTATGAGAAGATTAGGAAGCAAGGTGCAAAAGCCTTTGCCGGTACTACTAATCCTGCGGTAGCTGAGGAACGGCTACGAAGCACTGAGATGATCCTTGATAGGTTTGAATGCACTACTAAATAAAAGGTTGGCTATGTCATATCCCTATTCGAGCAAGATTCTCTTGATTGGTAGAAGACGGTACTGGGAAGCAATAATGTACCGATGACTTTAACTTGGGAGGAATTTTTATGGGAGTTTGCTGAGAAATACACACCGGCAGTGTACCGGAATAGAAAGAAGATTGAGTTCCTAGAATTAAAATAGAATGACCTCTCCATTGTCGATTATGAGGTTCAGTTTGTGAGGTTATCAAAATATGCTCCGGAAGAAGTTGCCAACGACGAATTAAAAAGAAATAAGTTTGAAAGGGGTTTGATTTTGGAGATTCAGGAGAAGATGGCCATAAAACCCCCGACATACAGGGAAGTGTTAGAGACTGCTTTGCAAGCTGAGAAAATGATCATAGAAAGGAATGAAATAAAGGCCAAAAAGAAGAGAACCACGGGCACATTCACCACTTCGACTCAATCTAGTGGTAGTTCATCCTATAGAGGCTCTAGTTTCCAACGGGAAACTTTAGAGAAAAAAGCATAAGTCGATCCAACCAGTCTAGAGGAGGATCATTTGGCTGGGGATTTTGAAGGTTTAATGGTCGAAAAGTGTAAGAAAGATCAATGAGTGGCACATTAACTCTAGTATGCAACAAATGTGGGAGACTTCACTCGGGAGAGTGTAAGAATACTAAACCGGGTGCATGCTTTAATTGTGGTCAGTATGGCCACTTCATAAGAGATTGTCCGATAAAAAGAAGCGGAGAAGGATCTCAAATGACCATTCAAAGTAGTGCTGGGGAAAATGTATCTGTGGCTAGTCGAGGAAGAGGCCGAGGTGGCAGAGGAAGTAGAGCTGGCACTTCAAGCCAAGCAAGATCCACTGGTACATCTCAAGGTCAAGCAAGGATCTATGCCATTACTCGACAAGAAGCTCCTGCTACTCTAGATGTGGTCACTAGTATTTTTACTATCTTTGACTATAAAGCTTTTGTATTAATAGACCCAGGATCTACTTGTTCTTTTGTATCACATGAGTATGCTTTGAAAGTGTATGGAATAATTGAACCACTAGAATATAGCCTATATATTTCTATGCCTGTTGGGGGTATGATGATAGTAAACATAGTAGTGAAAGCATGCCCAATACTAGTAGATGGTGAGACTCTATATATTGACTTAATAGTTATTAAACTAGAAGAGTTTGATATTATCTTGGGTATGGATTGGTTAGCTAGGCACCATGTAATTATGAATTATTATACGAATGAGGTGATTATAGATATTGTGGGGTGAAAAAAGATAGTATTAGTAGGTGAGAGAAAAGTTGTGCCTGCTTATTTAATTTCTGTAGTGACGACATTTCAGTTGATTAGAGATAGGTGCGAGGCTTACTTAGCCAACATTGTTGATACAAACCAAGTTAGTCTGAGAGTAAGGGAGGTACCGGTGGTTAGAGATTTTTTTAATATGTTTCTAGATGAATTGCCAAGATTACCTCCATATCGAAAAGTTAATTTTGAGATTAAGACTGTACCGGAAGCAGCACCGATATCCATTGCTCCGTATAGAATGGCACCAATGGAGTTGAAAGAGTTGAAGAAACAACTAGAGGAGTTATTAGAGAAGGGATTTGTTAGACCAAGCATATCACCATGGGGAGCTCCGGTTTTATTTATCAAAAAGAAGGATGGTAGCATGCATTTGTATATTGACTACCACCAGTTGAATAGAATTACAGTGAAGAATATGTACCCGTTGCCGAGTATTGATGACTTACTAGATCAATTGAAGGATGCCACAGTATTTTCAAAGATAGATCTGAGATCAGGATATTGGCAACTCCGGGTAGTCGAAACTTCTATTCTAAAGACTGCATTCTGAACTAGATATGGGAATTTTAAATTTATAGTAATACCTTTCGGATTGATGAATGCACCTGCCGCATTCATGTCGTTGATGAATAAGACTTTTTAGCAGTATTTATATTAGTTTCTAATTATTTTCATCGATGATATTCTCATCTATTCTTTAAGTGAAGAAGTGCATGAATAGCATCTTTAAATAGCTTTGCAGATACTAAGAGAGCAATAGTTGTATGCCAAATTTAGTACATGTGAGTTTTTGATGGAAGAAATTGTATTTCTGGGGCATATCATTTCAAAGGAAGGTGTGAAACCAGATCCATTAAAGATTAAAGCCATTATGGAGTGGGAAGCACCTAAAAATATGATGAGATTTGGAGTTTTCTGGGATTGGCCGAGTATTATCGAAGATTTGTGCAAGACTTTTCTATTGTTGCAAGGCCTCTAATGAATCTATTGAAGAAAAATGTGCAATTTTGATGGATTGAGATATGTCAAAGAAGTTTTGAGAAGTTGAAGGAAGCCCTCACTACTACTCCAGTGTTTAGCATTATCGACTGGAAATGGAGGATTTGTTATGCATACGGATGCTTCAGGACAAGGACTAGGGTATGTTCTTATGCAAAATGGAAAGGTGATTGCATATGCTTTAAGGAAATTGTGAACCCATGAAGATAATTATCCTACTCACGACTTAGAGTTAGCAGCAATTGTACATGCGTTGAAGATTTAGCGGCATTATCTGTATAGAGAGACATTTTCCATTTTCACCGATCACAAGAGTTTGAAATACATATCCATGTAGAAAGAGTTGAATTGTAGATAATAAAGATGGATGGAGCTGTTTAAAGATTATAATTGTACTATTGAGTACCATCCGGGAAAGATGAATGTGGTAGCCGATGCCTTAAGTCGAAAAACAGTAGAGATTGTAGCTGGAACAATTTGCTATGAAAGGGAGAATTTAGTGGCATTAAGAGCAATGAATGTTAATCTTGATGTTGGGAAAAATCAATTATTAGCTACTTTGCAAGTCAAACTATCATTAGTGGATCAATTGGAAGTACTCAAATGGAAAATGCATACTTGAAGAGAATGAAAGAAAAAGTGGAAGTGGGAATCAATACTTAGTTTGCAATTAGAGAAGATGGCGTGTTAGTAATTAGTAAGCATTTATGTGTTATGGATATTGAAGAATTAAAGAGACAAATTATGAATAAAGTACATACTGCTCCTTATGCGATATACCCCGGAAGCACTAAGATGTACTGAGATTTGAAGCCATATTATTGGTGGCCAGCAATGAAGAAAGATGTAGCAAAATATGTGGCAACATGCTTGACATATCAATAAGTAAAAGCGGAGCATCAAGCACCTGTGGGGAAATTACACTCATTGAAGAAAACAGAATGGAAATGGGAGAGAATAACAATGGATTTTGTGATTGGGTTGCCACAAACATTTTAGAAACATGATACGGTGTGGGTGATAGTTGATCGACTCACTAAATCTGCATACTTTTTACCTGTACAACAAATGGATTCTTTGGACAAGTTAGCATCTTTATACGTCTCTGAGATAGTAAAGTTGCATGGAGTGCCATTATTAATCATGTCGGATAGAGATTCGAGGTTTACATTACATTTTTGGGGAAGCTTATAAGGAGCATTGGGTACTAAATTACATTTTAGTACTACTTTTCATCCTCAAACGGATGGACAATCGGAGAGGACGATTCAGACCTTGGAAGATATGATGAGGGCACGTACTATAGAGTTTAAAGGCAATTAGGACGACTATTTTCCATTGCTACAATTCACCTACAATAACAATTTTCACTCTAGCATCGGAATGGCACCATACAAAGCTTTGTATGGAAGAAAATGTAGAAGTCCGATTTGTTGGGATGTTGAAGGCTTAAGATAAATCGAAGGACCAGACTTGATACAAGAAATTATGGAAAAAGTTCAAGTGACCAATAAATATTTAAAAGCAGCACAAGATTGCCAGAAAAGTTATACGGATAAACATCGTCGGGAAATGGAATATAATGTTGGAGAGAAGGTTTTCTTAAAAATTTCACCATGGAAGGAAATTCTAAAATTTTGCAAGCATGGAAAACTGAGTCCAAGGTATATTGGACCATATGAAATCCTTGAGAGGATTAGACCACTAGCATATAGATTAGCTCTTCCAAGAGAATTGTCATCCATTTACAACGTGTTTTATGTGTCGATGCTACGACGATATCGATCAAACCCGAGTCACATCATACAAGAGCCAAAAATTGAAATATATGAGAAGTTAACCTATGTGGAAGAACCTATAGAGATACTTGATCGGAAGGTGAAGCAATTGAGAAATAAGGAGATTCAGATAGTGAAGGTAAAGTGGATCTACCATTCACCTAAAGAAGCTACATGGGAAGTAAAAGAATAAATGAAGCATAAATACCCGTATTTGTTTCTAGAAGGTGGTGAGTAGTTAATTTCGGGGATGAAATTTCTCTAAGGAGGAAAGAAATGTAACACCCGCCCTTTTTCATACGTATTTAATACGTATATATTGCATCTTATGCATGTAAGATAGTAGACTTTATTTGAGTTGAGATTGTGCATGTGTTGTAGAGAGGGACTAGATTGCACGATAAGTTTGGAGTTAGTTATAGCAATAAGAAGTTATGGGGGTATTGTGCAATATGCCTACTTCATTAAGGGGCTAAGTGGACATTTGTGATGATATTGTGTTAATATTTAATTAGAGTTTTATTATTGGTATATTATGTGATAAATATGTTTTTATTGATTATGGATGGCATTTAATATTTGAAGACTTTAGGGATGACAATTATAGGCTTTTGATTGGTTATAGTTTAAGGTGTATATGTATGTGTTTGTGTGTAGAGATTTTGGAGAAGAAGAATAGTGATTTTATTGTTAACTTTTGGAGAGTTTTTGATTTTGTGTAAGCTAGAAATCAATTGCTTTAAGAAGCTTTGGGAGGTCTTATATGCATTGAAGTCTTAATTGGTAAGCTTTATTGGTGTATTTGTTTGATTTTTGTTTAGTTTGGTTATTGTCAATTCAGGTATATTTTCCTATATTTTTTAGTCCTATTTTTTGTGCTATATCCTGAGCTATAGAGCTCTGATTTGAGCGTAGTTAGACACCTTGGAAATTTTAGAGAGTCCTCTATATTTACTATGTTTTGAGTTTTGACTGATTTTATCGTTAAGAGGGAAAATTAGGCCGGACATTTTATTGCTCACTAAATGCTCTGTTTTGGCCGAATGGATTCTAAAATCCATAATTAATTCCCTACTTGTCCGAATTGAGCGATTCCAATTGGAATTGGAAGAAGACTCATAATCCTAGCTTCAATAGCAATTTGGGGATTTTTAGACTTGTGTGTATATCCATAGGTTATGTTGAACCTTTGAGTGTTTAATTACAATTGGTGAATTTGGAATGAATTATAATGCTTGCTTGTTGAATTGGCATATAATTGTGTGTAGGAAGTGGAAAAGGTAGAGGGGACCCTACACAATAAGGGTGCTTTTATTTAAGAAGGAGTTAAAGCGTGTCGGTAAGTAATTATTAACATAATGCTTACACGTATCAATTTTCAAGTAACTATAGTTATTTAACTATATGATTTGTGAATACCATTAAAGTGACAAGAATGATGAATATGTGATTATATTGATGTGGGAAAGAATGATGAATATATTTAGATATTGTTGTGAGACCATTGAAAGGTCGATTGAGCATGTATTGTGAATATTGGCACCTATGTGTGCAAGCTACTTGATGTGGTATGGTTTTATATATATATTGTGAGAATGATGAATACATATGCATAATGATTGATGTGAGGAATGTGAGGAAAATGTGTGAGTGTGGATTCTGAGCTGGACAAAGAGCCTTCACTGAAAATGAATTTGAGACTGAGCTGGGCAGAGAGTCTCAGATGTGGCCATTCGTGTGAGATATATAAACGTGTAAGATCTGAGACTGAGCTGGACAGAGAGTCTCAGGAATGGCCACTTATATATATAAAAATAATATGAAAAAGAAAAACTGAGCTTTATATGAAACATGTGTGATGTGTATTGAGAACTCCGGTCGGATAACTAACATGCATAATCATGCATTGTTACATTGTTTTACACGCATATCGAATGTTGATTTTGTATGAAATAATATTATGGATTGCTTAGAATGTTAAAAATTCATGTATTTATGACATCAATAATTGAGGTTTGGTATTTGAATATATTTTTGTGGTATTTGAATGTTGCACAGGTTTGGACATAACCATGTAATTTTTAGTTTACGGCCGTGTCAAATTCCCACGCATAGGGATCAAAATGTGTAAGGTTGTAAGGAAGGAATGCCTAGAAGGCATGATGACTCGGCACACTATGTCGAGTCGAGTAGAACTCGACATGCATGGCCTCTGTGCCAACTCAGCACGCCAGCCTGAGTCGGCACCAACATAAGTGAGTCGGGCAGGACTTGGCACCAAGGCTCAAGTCAGCACCCGAGCTAGCTGTCACGACTCGGCACAAGGGCACGAGTCGGTACCAACTAGGGCATGACTCGGTACTAAGGGCCGAGTCGGTACGAAGGCTGCTGTCCCGACTCGGCACGCCGACCTGAGTCGGCATGCCTTCTTTCCCTAGTTGGCTTATTTGAATTTTTGTACACTGAACTTCATTCTAATGCATTTCAGTGAACTTCAAACATAGGATTAGCTTAATATCTATGCTATTTTCTTCCAATTGATGAGTAGCAAATTATTATATATAATTTCTTTAATTAGTTTTTGAGAAGAACTATATGTATGCTTATCTTAGTAATTGCTTATTGAATCGCAAGCTCATTCCTTTGCAATTGTGGCTTTCAAGTTCTAGATAGCCTAGCTTTAGGTGATAGTTTTGGTGGAACGCTTGAGGGGTAGTATTCTCATAATCTCAGGTGGGTCAAAGGCAAACTCGGTGCAACTATTTTCATCCTCATCATCATGGCATTCAAGCATTTTATAATAGAATACTTATATGTATTTTAACATTTTTGTAAATTATGTAATAAGTATTTTCAATGTATCAAATAGGAATTTTCATTTATATATAAACACTTAACTTTTACTATGCTTTTAGCATTGCCATGTGTATAAGTTTATATGTAAACACGTATATGTAGTACTGGAGGATGCTACACTACAAGTTACCGGTCAATTATTCAAATTAAGTTGTTGTTTTAACCGGTAACAAGTTTTAAAAATCAATGGCTATCATTATATAAAAGATTATCTAATGGTTGTTAGACCATTTATATAGATACAAATATATGCACTGTAGAATGACTCTATAAATTGAAGTTTTATGACAAATTTGAAAAAAAACTAAAGTTTGGTGACTAACCAAACAATTAACCCCTATATGATAGGAATAGAGGGGCAATTGAGGCCCTGAATTTTTCTTTGAGGATCAATTTATTCCCTTTTGATCTTTTTGGGTCAATTTAGGATAGAATTTGTTATTTCCTACTCATTTAGGCTTTTTTTTTAAGTTAAAAGAAAGACTCAGAAGAAAATCCAAAGAAGTTGAACTACTATAATAGCAATCTGGATATTCCAATTAGAGGTGAGCAAAAATAATCAAAAATCAAAAAAATTGAACCAAATCAAATTTAATTCGGTTCAATTTATAAAAAAATTTTACTCAGTTTTGATTTTTTAAAAATTGAAATATATTCGATTTAGTTTTATTTTAGTTGTCAAAAATATAATTAAATAGAACCGAACCAAACTTTTAAATATTTCATTTTAAATTTTTTTTTCATAGGTTAACTTATCCTAATTCCTCACTTTGTATATTCCTAGTAGAGGTGAGCACGGTCCAATTCGGTTTAGAGAATACAATTCTCTAGAATTGCTCCATAATATAGGAGATTTAAATATTAAGGCTCCAGAATTGCTCCAAAACTTTAGTTCGATTCAGTTCGGAGATTAAATTTTTCAATTCAATTCAGTTCGGAGATCGGTTCCTCTTCGAATTAAAATTTTTGGTTCAATTTAGTTCGAAGATTGTTTTTTTCCAAATTAAAAAAACAAATAAATATATAATTCAAATCAAATTATTAAATTATAAACTATTTCATAATTTTATTATAAAATTAAATGATTTTGATAGTTTTATTTATCATTATTTTTTATTATAAAGATTTTATTAAAACTTTTATAATACACTCTAATATACCATACAATTATTATATTTTCCCATGAAAAAATTTATTTAAATAATATATATCATAGAATAATAATAACAATATAACTATTAAAAAAAGTATAATACATTACAATTTTATTATTGAAGATGAATTTAAATTTTTTAATATAAATTATATTATAATACTTTGAAATGCTATTAACTAATCTAATATTTATCTTTTTGTGATTTAAAATAATTTGATTGATGAGTGAATTTTTTATTTCAAATAGTTAAAATGAGATTTATTATTTTAGATTGCATATTAAATTAGTATATTTATTATTATTTTAGAATATATATATATATATATATATATATATATATTCTAATTCTATTAAATTATCGGTTCTAGTTTCGGTTCTTCAGTTTGGCATAATTCGGAGCAGTTCGGGACAGATCTCGGTTTGGAGAATTCAAAATCTCTAGACTTGTCCCAATAAAAATTTTCAGGACAGTTCGGTTCGAAGAAAGTCAAATAGTCAACGGAGATTTTTGGTTTTGGAGATTTTCAGTTCGAATTTTCGAGATGGTTCGGGTTCTCCAATACCCATGCTCAGCCCTAATTCCTAAATAATTTTAAGTTTTTATTGTGTTATTAATAATTGTATATTTACTCTATCCCAAAATTATAAAAATTTAATAAGTCTAAAATTTTAAAAATTCAATGAGCCTAAACTGATTGAATTGAACTAAAAAGTTTAATTCAATTCAATTCAATTTTGACTTTTGATCAGTTTGATTCAGTTATATTTTTATTTTTTTAATAATTTTGATTTAAATTATTTTTTTTATATTTTTTAATTGAATTGGACTGAACTAACAGATGCTCGCCTCTAATTCCAATATATACCTTATTTTGTTATAATCTTCATTGACATCTTTAAAAATTAACAAAAACAATTATTACCAAAAATTAAATAGATATTTGCACGAATTTCAAATTAAAACCTTTTCTTTCATTAAATTAGATTAGTAACCATAACTTGACAAAAATGGACGTTGTTGTGGCTATTATAACTGCAATTTCAAGATGAAAATAAAGATGGAAATTTGTATCTTAAAATATATTAGTGGTGGCTATAAAAGTCATAGAAGATTCTTTTTATTTTAAATAAGTTCAATGATTGATGTCAATGAAAATATTGTTATAATACTTTCAATTTTATCTAGGTTTAAACTTTTAAATAAGTCAAAGAAATTGCAAGGAAGCACAAAAGCTTTTCGGTGTTGCTTTCACAATATAGCAAGACAAATACAAAGTAAACATAAGATTATAATAATGGTGCAATAATTTTTACTTAATTTTATTAAGAAGCTCTATAAAAATCCAAACTTTAAAGGAGGAAATAATTAGTTTCTAAAATTATGTCTAATGGAATTATTTGTTTATTAAATTTATTTAGGGAAATTAGTTGGTGAGTTACATTAGAAAAAAAATTAAAACTTTTAGGGTGCGTTTACTTTGAGAAAACTACTCCAGTTTTTTAGAAAATTTTTCAAAATGAAAACAGAAAATAGGAATTTGCGTTTACTTTGGGTATTTTCATAAAAATCTCACTTGACAAGTATTTTCATTGTTTTCCTAATTTTAAAAGAAAAGTGGAAAATAAACTTTTATTGTTTTCCAAATTTTCTTTATTAAAATTATAAACTGAAAACTCCGTGTTTTCATGTGAAAACTGAAAGTTCCGTATTTTCATTTCTAACAAGTAAACATATTTTACAAATTTTTTATAAAAATAAAAAGTTTTTATTTTATTTGAAAATTGAAAAATGAAACACACCCTTAGTGTCTACAATGATACTAATGGTGGATAAATAGTAAATGTTTACAAGGATAGTAATAGTGGATGGATAGAAAATATTGATAGCAATAATGTTAGTAGTAATGGTAATAATTATAGTGAATTTAAATAATTGTAGGATAATGATGGTATATAATATTTTTAACAACCTCTAAAAAAACTTATTAAGAAGAAAAAAAAGTCCAAAATACATAGAGTTTTTTCTTTTTTGATAATAACAATAATTTCATTCATACAAACTAACAATATATCGATAAAAATATTGATATAAATCCACTAAAAACTATTAAAGGATGAAACTGTAAAATATTCACATCTTCAAGGTTAATAGTATAATAAATCGGCTCAAAGCCTACACATTTGAAAATTCTATAATGACTATAATACCTATGACTCAAGTGCTGCAACATACTAACGACCATAATCGGATCTGATATCTCTGTTGAATCGAATATGCTTTATTTGTCTGAATTGTCCACATACAAAAAAATGCTGCAACAAGACGGGAAAAACCAAACGCAGCAATAAGACGGCGAAACCATAAAAAAAATAATAGTAAACCTAAATCTATGTGGAATACCTTCTTATTTTAGAATTTAATTGATAAAAAAAATATATAGAGGGGTGATTTTAGGCCAAAAATCACCCCTCTCTGCCAACAAAGATGAAAAGTAAGAAGAAAAAAAGAGAAAAGTTAGAGAGAAAATAAAAAAAGGATGCTAGGGTTTTAAAATATATAGAGTTTTAAAACAATCAGAGTATGTAATAAATCAGTCTAATTGTAGAGTTAGATTTAAACATGCTTTTGCCAGTCAATTAATTGGTTTTTATATCTCAACTGCTTAAAAAAAGTGAAAAAACATTTATTAAACAAATTTCACTTCTATTTAATAATAAAAACTAGAGCATGGTTTTAAATAATATAACTGCCGTTATTTATAGGTTTTTTATAGGGCCGTAACTGATTTCATTAATAAATAACGGTGAAAAAAATTGACGAATAATGGCCACGACAACCGCGATATAAAGGTAAAGGCCGTTACCGACCGATATCCACTGTGAAGTAACGTTATAATTGCAATTATTTTTAATTTGACTAATTTTTTCATATTTTTATTTAAATTATAAAAAAGATAAATAAATATGGTCAAAATTTTAACCCAATCTGAATACATCGTAAAATTAACATAATAAAAAATGAAAACTGTTAAATATTTATATACATACCATATTAAAATATTGCTAAAAAAAATATTTGTACCACTAAAAATAGATCCTGACTTCATTACTATATTGAAAAATAGGTTTAGTTGAGTTTATACGTACCTAAATTATCAAAAAAATACAAAAAAATATTTAAATTATAAAAATATATATATGTCAAAATTTCAATGATAGTATATTTGACTTTTTTTATTATTTTTTTGAATTATAAAAAAAATAAATAAATATAGTAGATATGATTATGGTGATAGCTCTGACTTCACTACTAACTATGGATATGGATATGTATATGGTTATGATGTTAGTAGTTCTGAATCAAACTACTACAAACCCATATTCATCTATGACTATGCCTCAATCCCCGCCTCAGCCTGGACCATATCCATTTATGACTATGCCTCAATCTCCGCCTCAGCCTGGACCATATCCATTTATGGCTATGCCTCTATCTCAGCCTCAGCCTCAACCTTTATATCACCAAGATGATGATAATGATCAAACTAATTTTGTGGATGCTTTGTTTGGGCATTCTAGAACTACATTCTTCTATCATGAATATGGGAGTGCAATTCAATTTACACCCATATGCGCTCTTTCTGGCACTAAATTACTAATAATACTATAAATGTTTCTTATTTTGTAGTATATTATGAACTTATATTAGTGTGTATATGCTTATTATATGAAGTCATAAATTAATTAATGCATTTATGGTATTGTATATGCATGATGATTATATGAGCCAATAGAATATATGTTTTTTATTGCAGTTATACTTATTACATAATTTTATGCTTATATTCAAATGAACACCTTCAAATTCTATTTATAACAAATATTTAAAATTTTTTAAAAAACATTTTCATCTCGACAGACAATTACCGTTACGTTATCTTCGCGATAAGTCCGTTACCATTATACATGACCGCAATCGCGATTGCGGCCACTACCATTATTTGAAACTATGAACTAGAGCATATATTCCTAAAAAAAATATTGTTCTCGTTATAAAGAGCTTTGGTTCAAATTAATGAATCTATTTCCAAAATACATTTTTAATAGCCTGCCTCCCAAACTACCTGAATTTATATTAACATTGCTCCTACTTTTGCTCCCAAAGGTGATTATAATTTTTTTATTTGACCGTTGCTTTTAAAATCCATAATTGATGATCTCTAATACTGATTAGGATATATTTTGCTATATTTTAGATAGGATAATTGTGTTAATTTTGTGTATAATTGTGTTAATTTGTGTTTAGATAGGTTATTTATGCTTACTTTGTGTTTATAGGTCATTATTCAAGGTTGGATGTGGATAAATTGAAGATTAGGAGCAAATAAAGTCAATATTAGAAGAAATTGTGAACACAGGCATCAACACGGTTGTGTATTTGCCCGTGTAGTCTGCTGGAAGATTTAAAGTACTGGGAACACGGCTCAGGACATGCCCGTGTCTCAGGCCGTATAGATGCCAGGATGTTGAATACAAGTAAGACACAGGCGTGTTGTTAAAGAACATAGCCGTGTATGCGGAAGAGTTAGGATAAGATTGACTTCTTTAAACCCTAATCTAAGGGGATTTTGAGGACAAACTATAAAAGGGATGATAAAGCATATGGAAAGGCATATGGAGACAGAAAAACAAAGTTCATTAGGGCATTATCAAAGATCAAGATTGGAGATTGAAGATTGGAGAGATTGAGAGATTGAGAGATTAAATTCTTTATTCTTCTTCTTAATTATTGTAATTAGTGGTGGATTTCTTTTACTTATTTCTAGAGTTTAATTTTATTATGTTAGGTTAGGTTTTTATTCATTAGGGAATTAAGGATCTGAACATGAATTAATCAAATTTTCCTTTTTGATAAATCAATTTATTCATGCAAAGTTATGTTTATTGATATTAATGCTTGTTTGTGTTTGGCCAGCATTGACATGATTTAAATTGAGATTATGCATTGAGAGATGATTGTATTAGTGGAACTATAAATATAAACGTAGTTGATTCATTGCTAGAGATAGATTGAGTTGATTTATGTCTTTAAGAGTTGAGATTAAACTTTGTTATTAAATTGATTAGGGATTGCAATTGCAATGAGAATTGAATTGTTTGATCTTAATTAAAGGAGTGCAAGGTAGTATAGTCAACCTTGAGAGAGGTGATTATCATTTTAGATAACTCAAGATTTGCATGAGTGATTGAACTTAAGGGAAGGGAATTGATTAACGAGTGTGAAGTGAATTAATTTCCTAATGGTTGTTTTAGATTTGGTTAATTGATTACAAAATTTGGATTTATAGTTTATTTAGTTTTAGTTAATTATAATTAAATTGATCATTACAATTGGACGCTTTGAATAATTATAAATAGATTAAAAGGTGGATAGATTAAAATCTCTGTGGGAATGATATCTTTAGTACTACTTGTCGATTCTGTATACTTGCAGAGTTTATACCAAATATATGTGCCTCTACATATGAGGCATGCGCCTCTATACACTCATTCTTTTGCGTCTCTGAATCAAAGAGGCGTGCGTATCTAAGATAGAGAGACGTGCACCTCTTCGGTGTTACGTGCACCTTTATGGCTTTGATCCCAAGGTGTTCCAATTCTGTCCATTCCAAAAAACCTATAAATACCCCCCTATCAATCATTTCAAGCCACGGCCGACTATCACTCTTAAAAACACTAAAGTTGCACTGAAACCATGTCAGAACATCATCTAAAATTGATCCGACCCGTCCTGCAAAGTTTAGATGGAGAAAGCTGGCAAAAACTGAATCTGTTCCATGTGTCTGTCTTCAGATCCCTTCATCTAAGCAGAATCAATTACCCATTCCTCCATGCCGTTGCCCAATTCTGGGATCCATAAAATCATGTTTTCCATTTTAACAGTTTTGAAATCTGCCCCCTGCCTGAAGAGTTTGGTGCAATTCTGGGTTACCCAGATAATTCATCTACACAGATTACCGTTCCACCAGTCAACAAACCTAATGACGAAGCTACCCGGTAACAGATGGCCCAACTATTCAACATTCCTCCTTCGTTATCTTTAGCACATGTTTCTAAAAATGGAATTATCTTCGATTCCTTCTTGAAGGCTGCTACAGCTGTTAGCAGCAATGAGGTATACTGGCCCCGGATGATTGCTTTTTGTATATATGCCCAGTTTCTGTTATTTTTCCCTTCAGGTGACTGTGATTTGAAGATTATGTAGATTCTTGACCAAATGGAGTCTGGATTCAATCCCATACCTGTTATTCTCGCTGAACCTCTGACTGGTCTGGACAATCTATCCACAACACATCGCTTTGCTAGGAGTCCTCTGTTACTAGAGGTACATCATTTTTCCTTTTTTTTCTTTTTTTTTCTTTTTTTTTCTTTTTTGACTTTTTTTCTTTTTTTCTTTTTCTTTTTTGTGTATTTTATTTTGCAGAATTGGTTTCAAGAGAAGCTGAAACTGCTGGCACCTCCTCAGAATATTACAAAGTATAAGCCTAGGCAGGTGCGGACTCGTGCATTACAGAAACTCCCAACTGACCTGAAAGAATGGTTAGCTAACTTTCCAGATATCGGAGTTCGGTGGATGTGTCCTTAGTGAAACATCAAATATGTGACTACTAAGATATATACACATTATGTTCCTCTGGCTGGACTAAACTTCTGCTCATTCTATTACCCTGCTCGACTCTGCCGCTAGTATAGAGAAAAATAGCTGATTGTAGAACCTACCCATGGTTTTCAAGCTGGCCCTCTGACTCAGAACTTCATAGAGAACCTTTTAGCAACCTGGCCTCGCCGTACCATTAGGCGCAACATCTCACTGGATGGGGACATCACGACTGACGATCATTACAAGGCTTGGATCCAATTACAGCAAACAAAACAAAATGAATTTATGATGCATCAAAAGACTAGGGATTTATTTAGGATTAGCATGTAGGAAATGAGGAAAAACAAAAGGAAAAGGACTTAGATTTATTTTCTTCTTTTAGTTTCTGCAACTTTATCAAACTCAACTTGTCTTATATGATTCCTTTCCTTTTAATTAAGCATATTGTAATAAGCATTTAATGCAACATTTGACAAGAATAAAAGCAATCCATTTTATTTAAAATAAGCACTATTGTACATACTAATTGCTTATGATATTTCTCTTATTATTGGATGGCTTTCCCTTGTAAGTTTTTCAGCCAATTATTTTATTCTCTCTCTCTCCTTTTATTTTTCCTTAATTTTTGCCTAAGCTGCTCCTTTGTGGAGTTTTCAACCTAGCAGGATTTTTTTTACTAGATAGCCCCTTTTTTTGAGGTTTTCTCCCTAGCGAGACTTCACAGAAAGTATTTTTTGAGTTTTTCCAAGTTTGTGGGATTTCTGAACTCATTCCCTTTCAAATCGGATAAAATGGCTGCACCCTTCAAAAATATCTTATTTACGAGGTATGGACCTTCCCAATTTGGCTTGAATTTTTCTCTTAGATCAGTAAGCAGTGGCTTTGTATGCTTTAGAACCAACTCGCCCTCTTTTATCTTCACTGGCTTGATCTTTTTATTGTAAGCTCTGGCGATCCTCTTTTGGTACAACTGCATATGATACATGGCTTTTAATCTCGTTTCATCTAGCAACGTCAATTGTGCCAACCTACTTTCCACCCATTGATACTCGGGGATCTTGGTTTCCAATAAAACCTTTAGAGATTAAATTTCTACTTCCACTGGCAGCACTGCACAACCATATACCAATGAATAAGGCGTGACTCCGGTGGATGTTCTTGCAGTCGTTCTATAACCCCACAATGCAAACTATAAAAATTCAGACCAATCCTTATAGTTCTCTACCATCTTGGCCAAAATCCTCTTGATGTTCTTATTTGCAGCCTCAACCGTACTATTAGCCTGAGGGCGATAAGGAGACGACCGATGATGCTCTATTTTATAGTGCCGAAGCAAAGCAGTCATTTCTGATTGAAATTGTACCCCATTATCAGTCACAATATGGTGGGGTAACCTGTATCGGCAAATTATGTTCCTCTCAATAAACCTTGCCATTTATTTACCGAAAGCAACCCCGAATACACACTTCTTTGGATTCAGCCTCAAATACTTTTTTTTGCAAGAACTTATCTAGAGCTTCGAAGTGCCTTTCTCGAGTAGGAGACTTAACCATCATATCATCCACATACACCTCAATTTCCTTATGGATCATGTCATGCAGTAAAGTCATAGCCATCTGTTGATATATTGCCCCAGCATTTTTTAATCCGAATGGCATTATTAAGTAACAATAAATGCCCCACTCGGTTATGAATGAGGTTTTCAGCTTATTAATTTTGGCCATCTTTATCTGATTGTACCCTGAAAATCCATCCATGAAGGAGTACATAGCACTTGAAGCAGCACTATCTACCAGTGTATCAATGTGAGGCAAGGGAAAATCATCTTTTGGGCAGGCTTTGTTTAAGTCCCGGTAATCAACACACATTCTTACTTTTCCATCCTTCTTCGGTACCGGTACTATATTAGCAAGCCATTTTATGTCATCAACCACCTTAAGGAATCCTGCCTTCTATTGTTTCTCGACTTCTTCCTTAATTGGAAGGGCCCATTCTGGTCTCAACCTTCTTCTCTTTTGCTTGACTGGTGAAATGTGAGGATAAGTTGGGATCTCATGTTCCACAATCTCGCGATCTATCCCCGGCATATCCTCATAACCCCAAGTAAATACTTTCTATCTTTTTGTTAATATTTTCTTCATTTTTTCACTCTCTTCAAGAGAAAGATCAGAAGCAATCGTTATATTTTTAGGATGCTCAATTGTGCCTAAATTAAATGTAACAGTTTGCGTAGAATTAATGTCAAATATATACATGAAATAATCATCACAATGAACATAACTATTAGGTAAGACATCACACAAGTAAGCAAAATCAGATTTCATTGCATCAACTTTAGAAAAGAACAAACCATCAAGTTCAAACAAATTGGAAAGGGAAATGTCAAAGTCATCAGACACATGAACAAAAGAGTTTTGAACAAAGGTTTCCAGATCCATAGCAGCATCCTTGCTCTGGTCCGCATCTCCAGCAGCATCCTTCATTCTTTCAACAGCAGCCTCTTTCCCTTTAGAATTCTTAGCAACATCCTCAGCATCCTTCTTAAGTTCCACAACAGCAGCATCAATCTGTTCATCCACTATCAAATCTTCTACTGCAGGCTCCTCCACACTTTCTTTTCCCAGATAATCTATAAAAATTTCAAATCCAGGGATCTTTCTTCCCTCTATAAATAAGGGCTCGGGTTTTCCTCTATAGGGAGCATAATTGCCTTCCTTCATAAACTTCTCCCAGAGTATCCACTTTCCCTCACTGTTAGGTCCATCCTTTTCACCTTGATATCCCAGTCCATGCTTTAAAATTTACAGTTTCGCTTGCACATATTCAGGAGGTCTAGTTTGATTCTTTCCCAGTTCCATTTCAGGCATTAAGTTCATCCCTTTCAACATATTCAATACTCTCTCTTCCATGGAATCTTCATAAATCATACAAACTTCAAACCCCGGATTCAGAGGAACCTCATTGGGAGCCAACTTCAGAGCTGCGATAGTGGCCTCAGATTCAGCTGAAATAGTGACAACCTTCCCCTCATAAGGAAACTTAATCTTCTGATAGAGAGTGGAAGGGAATCCTCCATGAGGGTGAAACCAAGGCCTTCCTAAGAGTACAACAAAAGTAACTAGAATGTCAAGCACATGAAGAGTGACCCAAGCTTCAATGGGTCCAGTTTTAACCAAAGCTTTAAATATACCTTTAACCAACCTTTTAGTATCATCATAAGCCTTGATTATTACATTAGTTGGTTGTAGATCGGCAACAGTCAAACCAAGTCTCGACAGTACCTTCAGAGGGCATACATTAATGGCTGACCCATTATCAACCATCACACAGCAAGTTAACTTTTCTTTGATTTCAGCTTTAATGAATAAAGGACGGTAATTCTCTCTCCCTTCAAGCGGTAGATCTTCATCAGTGAACATAATTGCCTCCTCAGGCTTCTGCATCAAAGAACTTACTAAATGTTGAGGAGTTGTATCAGCAGAAACCTTCCTCTCAAGTAAGACTTGAACCATAGCATCACGATGAATCTTGGACTACATCAATAACTCCTAAATACTAGAAACCATCTTCACATATGGTTCTTTCTTCATCTCCTCTTTCCTAGATTCAATCTTCTGCTCAGTCTTAACCTCTTCTGTAACTGACCCTTTCTTTTCTTTTGCCTTTATTGCTGCCACATGCTCCGCTACATGTTTAACTGCCCAGTCCCTTTCACCTTCCCAAACATCAACCTTTTCCTGAATGTCCTCATCATCAGAAGACCAGATATCCAACATGTTTACGGATAGACCCCTTTCATAAGTGGTTTTTGGTTTGGTGGGTCGGGTAGGTTCAGGATGGTTTTCAAGATCAAGGAAGGAATTTAGCACTTGCTTTTCAGTCAATCCAGTGCCTATCATCAAGACATATTGGTTTGGAGGTGGGGTATTTCAGTAATTTGGCAAAGGGTTGGTTTAAGTGTTTGGTTTTTTAGTTTTTGGGTCAACTAGTTTCCTAGAATTAATAAGGTCTTGGATATCGTGTTTGAGGCGGGTGCATTGGTCAGTGTCATGCCCGATGACTTGGTGGTATTTGCAGTAAAGTTTTGGATTGGCATTAAAAAATGGTGTTTTTGGTGGTGGTAAGTGGCGAATGAGTCCTTTTTAATAAGTTTATCAAGAACTTTAGAGAGGAGTCTCCCCAAATTAGAGAACTTGCGGGGCCGATCAATGGCATTAATATAGATATTACTGGATGGCCCCTCCTTATTTCCGGATCTTCCTCTGAAGTACTTCTTCTCTTGGGCCACATTAACTTCTTTTTGTACCCCAAATCTATACAGCTCTTTAAAATTCCTAATTCTCATGTCGTTCAACTTTCTTGCAAGTGGTAGGATACAACCATCAATAGCAATCATCAGTTGGTCAGGCTCAGCTGGTCGTTGCCTCATCTGTGCTAGCTTACCTCTCCATCTTGTCAAGTAATCAGAAAAAGATTCATTGAATTTTTGCCTAGTATTTTGCAAATCTTTCAACGAGACCTCCATCTGGGAGTTCAACCCATACTGCTTTACAAAAGCGGAGCACAGTTCTTTTCAGTTAGCTTGCACATAGGGTTCTAGAGAATAATACCAGCGAATTAGTGCACCCTCCAAGGACAGTGGGAACTACTTCACAATCTGAGAAATGGTGAGCTTAATTATTTTTATATGTGTGATGAATTGCTTCAAGTGCAAATGTGGATCTTCGATACCAGAATACTTCTTCATGTCAGGGAATTTGAACTTCTTCGGTAAAGGTTCTCGATTAACAAAGTCCATGTCACTATAGTCCATAGACGTATCCATACCCTTATCCCTCATCAGCATTTGCATTTGGGACCTCATTTTTTCCATCTCTTTGGCCCAGGCGGGCTCCTCAGAGATTGCAGCAGTTTGAAATTCTTACCTAGTAGGCTCAACTAATACAGTCTCCAGATCCTCATCCCGATCCCTGGGTTTGCCAACTGTAGTCTCCCCTTCATCCAAATCAATTGGCTATTTCCCCTTGCAGTTTGAAGAATTTCCCCCATCACTTCCCGAATAAGGTTTCTAGTATCAGCAGCAATCTCCTCTTTCAACTATTTAGTAAAGGCTTCCAAATCAAGATTGTCCGACATTGTTATAGTCTCAGTGAGTGGCGTAGCTCTAACAGATGTAGATCTGATTAATCGGCCCTCGCGGGTGCGTGTCCAAATAAAAGATGAAGGATCTATTACTATAAGACAAAGGATTAGAAATATGCATGACGTGTATGTATAATATACAGTTCTATCAAAACACAGATAAGCAAGCACACATAGGGTCTCAAATACAACCTTCCGACCTTATTCCTCCCACACACGTGTTCATTGGTCAGTCTCTTATCTTAAAATTTTTGGTATGGGATTTAATTATCAACAGGGGATAATAAAACTGACGTACATACAAATCTCTTGAGACAAGATAAATAAGTAGCATATCTCTTCCATAAAACCAAAGTCTAACATAATGGACCATGGTAAATGGACAAAAGCCCAATCTAACATGGTTCATCATTATTGGGCTTGAGCTTTATGAAGAAGACTACTATATGGCAATAAAACACATGCATTTAGAAAAATCCTAAAGGTAATTGCTAGGGTACTACATGGGCTGGATCTCGGGTATAGTCGAAGGCTCCCACAGTCTGTTATATACTTTTTTTCGTCTCCCCACTCAAGGTTCGGAATGACGTACTTATACGTACTACACTGTGAGTGACAATGGCTATATACTCCACCACCAGGTTTGAATGAAACACAGGCAGCAAAGCAACAACCATTGTCGGTTTAATAGGGACTGTGTGCGCAATGTGTGATTGGTGTAGTGAATGCAAATGCAGAAGAAATAATTAGATAATTAAAAATAATAAAATATAAAATACTGGAATCAGTTTCTCTATCCCTAGTGGAGTCGCCACTGTAGGCGGCGGGGTTCAGCGCGCGCCCAAGCGTTCGGCGACCACGGTACTGTGCGGGCTCAGGGCCCACTAAGAGTACAACATTGGACCTTTTAAAGGACTTTGGTTGGAGAATGGAGTCACCACCCGGATAAAATCTGGGACACACTTTACAGCAACTGGATTCTACGGAAGAAGCCCAACAGCCGTCCTTAGAGATTGAGTCCGGAAACTGGGTATGGGCTTTTAGCGGTCCATCCGACCTTGCGATCGGTCTCCGTTTGTGTTTTGTATTTTATTATTTTTAATTATTTAATTATTTCTTGAATTACATGCAAATGACTGTTTTGATCTAAATAATTTCCAAATTTTACACTTTAGTCCAAGTTTGATATTAGTCCATTTTCATGCAACTTAATCGGATTCAATCATTCAAAACTTCCATAACGGAAAGATAAACAACATAAAATAAACCATACAAAGAAAAGGAGGGAGGAGAAATGATTACAAACCTTTTTGTGTAATAAACAAAATAAAATAAAATAAAACAAAACAAAATAAATAAAGAAATGAGGGAGGAGAAATGATTACAACCCTTTAACAATATAAATAAACAAAACCATTAAATAAATAATCAAGCATCAAAATAAATGAAATAAACTATTAAATATTGAAAATAGCAATAAATAAAATAAATAATTAAAAACTAATAAAAATAACAGTAATTAGATAAGAATAAATCATAAATCACTTAAAACAGACACAATAACATGAAATCAAATCATTCAAGAGACATAAATTAAGTAAAAAGACGGAGAATAAAATAAACTGTTCTGGAATACAGAGGCGTGCGCCTCTGCGTTACATAGGCGTGCGTCTCTGCAAGGAGGAGCGTACGCATCTGATAAACAGGCGCATGCTTCACTAACGGTCATAAATTTAAAAAAAACGTAACGGTAGAGGCGTGCGCCTCTACATGCTGGGGCGTGCGTCTCATCGTACAGACGCTCGCCTTCTGGTTTTAGACAGAAATGAAATTTGCATAAACAAGATCTTAAAACAGCATAAATAATGACTTGAATCAATAACAAATGTTCATAAATAAGTTAAATCACAATATTAATATTAAATTATGCACTATGACAAGGAAAATTCTAGATAATTAGAGTAAAAAACAATCAAACAAAAGAAAAAAAAATAAACTTAGAAAAAGAGAAGAAAAATTACTGTGAAGCTTGGTTTGAAATTATTTCGCCCTCAGACAGATTCCAGATTACCTCTCATCTGCCTCTAGTTTGGATTCAGACCCTTTTCTGGTTCTTGGTTTCTGATTTTTCTTTTCTCTCTCATTTTCTTTTTTTTCTTTGTTTCTGCTCTCTGTCTTTTTCTTTTTTTTTTCTCTCCAGCCAAAGAAAAAAAAATCCCCCCTTTCTCCCAGCTCAGCCCCTCCTTTATGGTGCCCTCTCCTCTCTTCCTGCCATGAACTCCCCACGTTGGGAGTTAATGCAGCGTTACAGAACGTGAAGCGATTCACGTTCTGTAACTTAATTTTTTTTTTGCTACAGGTGTCTTAGAGGCGTGCGCCTCATCATCGAAAAGTGGAATTTTAATGGGCTTTATTTGATTTGGGCCAAAGATACTGATTTATGGGTTGGGCTAGGTATTTGGGTTTGTCATAATTTTGGGCTCTCTCTCACAAGTTGGTTTGAATCCAATCCTTTGGCAAATTGGGCTTAATTACAAACCTTTATCATTGGACTTTTGCCTCGCGGGCCGGACCAGACCATGTGTCCACAACTATCTCCTTTACTATTTTGCATAAATATATTATTATCCCTTTTGCCAAATTTTCTGTCATAATTACCATGACAGAAAATTAAGTATTTATATTTTTATTTAAACAATATAATTATCATTTTATAGTTAATTATAAGAAAATTAGTTAAATAATAAAAATATAAATTTGTAAATATTAGGGGACAAATAGTATTTTTACTTAATAATTTTATTTGTTGATTAACGGAAACAAAAAATTTAACGTAAATAATATAATAATACAAAATAAAAAAAGAGATAATATAAATTTTAAATGTTAGGTGCACCCTACTCACTCACTGTGCTTCTTATTTTTTTAAACTTTCAATTACATAATCATCTATTATTTAGAATGTTTATCTTTTTATTAATTAAAGTTCCTAAATTACTACTTTTTAATTCTTATCCAAATTCACTCTTTGATGCTTAATGCTTGAGCTTACATCAGGAATTTTGCTTTAAATATAATTTAGCATATTCAACTATTTAAGAGCATTTAATATCTTTTAACATGTCTAAATTATTGTAAAAATTGTACCAATTAATAAAGGATTACAATTCTTTTACTTTTTATGGGGAGTTTTTTTCAATATCATATGCACATTATTTAACTTGTCTAAATCATTGTAAAAAATGATGATAAGGAAAAAAAATAAAGTTATATGCAAATGATATTAGAAGAAAACTATTCAAAAGAAATAAAAGATTTGTTATTTTTGTTAATTGGTGCAAATTTTATAGTGATTTAGACAAGTTGAAAAATTAAAGACCCTTATTAACAAAAAAAAAAAAGTTGACCATATAAAATTTTTTAATGCAAAAAAAAAAAAGTAAATTCAACTATAGGTAGTTTTGGAATCTTAAATATCAAACAATAATTTTGTATAAAAAAATGAAATAGAGGGTAATTTAGTAACTATAATTGATAAAAGAATAGATATTTTCAATAAGAGAAAATTATGTAATTTGTAATTTTAAGAAAAAAATAAGTGCATAAATAAACGAGTGTAGTATAAAAATACCCACTCTTTTTTTCTTATTTATTGGTGCTCAAGGTTAAGTAGCCTAATACAATAACTCGATTAACATATTGTTTGGAGAGGGTAAAATAAAAGTTTATTTAATAAGAGTAAGGAATGATAAGGATAGAGAATATAATAGTTTGAGCAACATTATCAAGTCACTCTTTCAAAATGACAGTTTCATCATAATTTTTTTTTATTACACTTATGTTTAGAAGATGCTTTAGCATGAGTGATCACTTGAGATCTTATAGTTGCCTCATGCTCATGAGTTCGTATATTGTCAACATTTTCATAAAAAAGCATCAATATTTTCCAAATGAACCTCTTTTCAGATACCATGAAATCAATGTCATCAATGTTATTAATTGAAGTATTATATTTAAGCAAACTAACCCTTCGTCTCCTCATTTTCTGTTGTAGTTTCAACATGGTCTCCAGTAGCTTTGTCATTTATAAATAATTGACATAATTTTTCATTATGTCTTCTTGGTTTATTTTGCCACTTAGCAACTTCATGTTTCACCTTTAAATAATAAAGATAACACTTACATAATTTTAAAGTTAAAAATTAGAGATAATGATATAATTTTAAGTTTTGAATTTAGTACATACCTCAATTTATTATTGCCAAATTTTATGTTTAGCACTCAATATCTTAGAAATGGGATTCCAACTAAAACCACTTAAGCTATTTCTGAAAATGTCATAACATGGAGACTATAATCTTTTCATGTGCTTCATGTAGTTTTATACATTTTTCTTATACAATGGACAATCCATAAATTTTTTTTCTTAATTCTTTAACAATATTTTCAAATATTTTTAGAGTAAAAATTCCACTAACTCTATTGCCAATTATGTCTTGATGCAAATATACATCCACAAGGATATCATTCATATATTTAGTCCAAGAGTATACGCTAAGGCGACGCCTTAGTACTAAGAAGGCACCTCAATATAGAGACGACACCTCAGTGGCACTACGGCAATGCCTCAGTATTGAGGAAGTGCCTCTGTGGCCAGATTCTGTAATTAAATGGAGTTAAATGTAAACTTTAGAACTTAAACTCAACCAGAAATATGTATAAATACACATAAACACTGTAACTACTATGATTTACTCTAAATGGGTTAAATAGAACATGTTTATCAAAATTATGTGAAATTAAATTATAGATATATAGAATGATGTGGATAAACTCTTAAGTCTCAGACACAGAGACTAAAATCATGTTTAATGTTACATCAAACTAAGAAAATATTAAATGAAACATACAAAAAAAAAACCAAAGCAAATGACGTATTCCAAACGATAATGGAATTGAATTTGTTATAAGTTGATAATGCAATATGGAAATAAAAACGCATACATTTTATACATATATGTATCTAGATATATATATATATATATATGTGTATGTGTGTGTGTGTGTGTGTGTGTGTGTGTGTGTGTGTGTTTATGTGCGTGCATGTTTGACCAACCTAATGATAATTATCTTTAGGACAATGCATGGATTTAGAGATATCTTTGGGGCAAATCTATGTGGCTGATAATTATGCATACGAATTTATTGAGAATGATATGTTGAAATACAGTTAGTGTGGACTGTGATATTGACTTGAATTTTGATACTGTGATTTGTGATACGTGGATTATAGTGTTGTGTAAGAGTAATATTATGATAAAGTGAGATTTTATATTATACAATAAATATTTATGAACATGAAATGAGCTTTTAAACTCAGTAAATTATGAAAAATGAGAATTTAGAAAGAGAAATTTTATTAACGCGCAATGAACATTTGTACAAAAAGAATTTCAATACTAAACTCAAAAATATTATTACGTTATCAATAATAAGAACTGAAATGAAAATAAGTGCGCTTATTCTTGGAACTCGTGAATAATTTAAATATTCTAATTTTATGTCATTTTCATTAATTATTATTATTTTATTTATTGGATTGTTGATTGTGAGATCCTTGATGTTTTAGATATTATTGTTATTTCTTTTTTACTCACTAGGTAATTTCTTTATGAAATTACTCACACTCCTTTATTTGTAAAATTATTTCCAGTATAGGTATATAGTGTCTGTGTAGTTAATACTTAGAAGATATGGTAGCACATTGGACCACGATGACCTATGAGGTTACAGAGGCGGAGACCTTAGTAAAGTATATAGTATGTCATGATGAGGATGCTGATTTAACTTTTTGAGTTTTGATGGAGCCTATAGGAGCTTCTGTCTATATGTCTACCATTAGGGAGGAGCACCTAGGCAATATATGCACCACTTTCAGGGTTTTCTATGAGATAATTACCAATGTACATGTCACTTTGACCTGGGTGTGATGCTAGAGAATGCAGATACTTTTTGGTATTTCTGCTATAATGTTGGGCTACACCCTTAGTACTATGATGGATCTTTTTTATTTCAGAGTTGGGTGTTTGATAGCTGAGCTTGGGCTTAGGTGGTGCTGATCATAAAGGCACAATTATCCCGAGATGGAGATCTCGACGATTTGAGAGAGGGTTATTAAAGTTTACTATGTTGTTTATTTTGAAATCAATTGGATAATAACTCGAACTCTCCTTGTGTATATATGCATAAAAGACGTTGTTTGGTGATATGTCACCAATATACTGATATTTATGTAAATATATGTTATGTTATATCTTTAGTATGCCTCTTGCCATCAAATTATTATCATTAGAGATATCATTGTTTATGATTTATTAATATTTAATTTTGGTGCTATTATTTTATAGAAATGACATTTTATAATGTTAGTTGTTAAGAGATTCTTCTAATAGTCTTTAGGTAATATCTCTTTCTATTCATATCATCGTCATATGGGCATTCTGGTTGAGGTATGGTGGGAAGGGGTTTTACATCAATTATATTCATTTTTCTAATAAGTATCTAAATGTAATTAAAAAAATTATGATAAGACTCTTTTCAAAAATATTTTTTGCTAAAATCTTTATTTTCATAATTTGTGACGTAAAAATTTAATGAATGAGCAAATTTAGCTACCAAATTTATTTCTAAATATATTTCAATTTCATCAATAAATTTATTGCATTTTCAAATGAATTTTAAATAACATTTATTTGTAATTAATTTTATATGTTTAATTTAAATGTATTTTTTATAAATTAATTTCAAATAAATTGTTTTATTATCATATAATATTCTATTGGATATAAAATTAAAATTCAAACTAATATTTTATTTGATAAAATATCAATTTAACTAAATATAACATGATGAATTACCAATATAATAAAGGAATAAAAGCCTTTTAGAAAACAAAGATGATGAAAATTATATCTTTTTATTCTAATAACAAATATAAATATAATGATATTGAAGTAACTTGTAAAATTTAAACTATTTATTATAATTTCATTTAATTATAACTAATTTTACAAATTTAAGAATTTAAAATTTGAAAGTAAACACATTAAACACTACAACAATTCTTATCTACAACTTCAGATCAAATGGGTTAAATATATCGGTGGTCACTAAACTTTACACTTGTTTTATTTTTGGTACTGAACTTTAATTTGCTTTATAAAGGTAACTCAACTTTAATTTTATTTTATCCGGTGGTTACCCGGCACCTGCATGTCAACGTGGCGGCCAAAAGGTGAATATTCTGAGAATATTCATCACGTCATCAAGCAAACTCAGATTGTTGACCAAAACGAAATCATTGAAGTTTAGTACCTAAAATGAAATAAGTGCAAAGTTTGGTGACCACCGAAATAATTATCCATTAATCAACCTCTTGTCAACAAATTTATTTAATTTAAATTAAAAAATCCATTTAACCAATGTGTTTCTCAATATATGGTACTATGTATATTGAGAATATATCAATATTTATGAATAATTTAATATGATATTTATTAGCTGCAGACAAATAAATAATAAAATAGATGATCAATAAATAATTATTCAATCAAATAATAAATGAAAACTTAATTTATTTGATTTATATTATTTATAACTTATTTATATTAAAATATTTCAAATTTTTTGGACATATTAATTTTTATTTTGAATATAATATTTATTAATTAAAATTATAAAATAATAATTTTTATTACTATTTTTTATATTGTTAACTTAATTAAGATAGAAAGTATAAATTTAAATTTTTTTATTTAAAATAATTAATTTCAATTTTAAACTGACAAGAAAAGTTTTTAATATTCGCTTAAAAATATTTTATTTATATGTATAGTTTTGAATAATATCAATTTAAAATTAAAATAAAATTTATCTTTGCGTAATTAATTTTTGTTGACTATTTAATTATGAATTTTAAATTTTTAAAATTTTTTTCTTTGTATCATAGTTTTGAATAATGTTAATTTAAAACTAAAATAAAATATATATTTCCATAATCAATTTTTAATTATGTAATTATGAATTTAAAATTTTTACAATTTGTAATGTAGAATTCATAATATTTTATAAATTATTTTTCATAATCTAAATTTTTATGATTTTATAAATATTTAAATATTTTTAGTTTTCTTTTATATTATTTTAATTTTTATTTTTTTAAAAAACTTATTTATTCATAAAAAATTGTAAAATAATATTTTTATTATTTTTAGTTATTGGATATGGATTTTTTAATAGAGGTAAAAATTTTTTTGACAAGATTAATTAATTAGTTAAATGTATTGGTGGTCATCAAACTTTGCACTTATTTCATTTTAGGTACTAAACTTTAATTGATTTCATTTTAGTCACCAATCTGAGTTGGCGGATGACTTATACGTTGATGTGGCGAATATTCTTGGAATATTCAGCTTCCGGTACCGGGTGACCACTAGATAAAATAAGATTAAAGTTGGATTATCTCTATAAAGTAAATTAAAGTTCAGTACTCAAAATAAAATAAGTGCAAAGTTTAGTGACCACCGATATATTTAACCCTATTTGTGGTAAAAAGTATAAAATTCTGTAGCTAAATGTTTTAGCCACAAAAATAAGTTTCATAGCTTGCCGTAGCAAGAAGTGGCGTGGCTAAAAGTTAGCCATAGAATTTAAGTATTCTGTAACTGTTTTTTATATTTTTAGCTACATAGATTATACTAACGAAGCTAAATTATAAAAAAGATATTAAGTTTAGTTACTATAAGAATTTAAATACTGTAGCTAAAAAATAATAATTGTTAGCCACAAAAATATTATTTTGTAGCAAATAATATTTATATAGCTAAAGAATAAACATATTAGCTACAAAAATAAATGACGTGGCAAATCAATTTTTGATATTAGCTATAAATTTTTCAATTCATGGCTACAAATATAATTAAATTGCTACACAAATATCTATTTGTAGCTAAAATTTGTAATTAATTGCCTCAATTAATTATTTTGTGGCAAAACATTTTAAATAATTTAGCTACGGTATTTTGAATTTTAAAGCAAATTGGACTTTTGTGGCAAATGATTTTAAATAATTTGCTACGGTATTTTGAATTCTAAAGCAAATTGGACTTTTGTGGCAAAAAATCTTAAATAATTTATGTAACATCCGTGTCCTAAGACTGGATTACTGTTCATCAATGATAATTAAGAATTTAATTACAATTGCTGATGTAAGCATTGTTTGCCACTATTATGAGTATATGCTTAGGAGTTTGATTCTTTAGTAAATAAGTCAATAATTGATATCGAATAAACTTGTGGCATGGAATTGAAGTTGATAAGACATTATACGGTATTAAGATGAGAACCGATGAGATATGTTATATGGTATTAAGACTTGATGTTATTAGAGGAAGTTATAAGGACGAAATTGAAAGAAATAAAAGAAGAAGGATTAAGAGGAAAGAAGGAAGAGATAAGTATGAAATTGGATAAGAAGAAGAAAGGAAGCAAAGCATCTGCAGAAGAAAAGAAAAGAAACGGGAAAGAGAAAGAAAAGAGAAGAGAAAGAAGAAGAAGGAGAAAAAGGAAGAGAAGAAGCTTTTGTCTGGAAATTCAAGAAAGCAGACAACATCAACAAACAGAAGAGGAAATCAGCTGGAGAAAATGGTGAGTGGAAGTTTTATTTTGATATTGATTTCCGGTTGATATTTGAGTTACGATTTTGTAGTAAATGTTATTGTTTTACGTATTGATCTGTTCTGGAATATTTGAAGTTTCATGAGGCAAGTATTAAGTCTATTTTTGAGTTACAGAAGATCCTTTATACGTTAAATGCTGAAATTTTGAATTTATAGCTGTTTTTGCTGAAATTTCAGTATGTTTTCGCGATTTTGGGTTACAGAGGCGTGCGCCTGTACGAACAAGCGTGCGTCTGAGTGCCAAAGACACGTGCGCCCCTGTAGCCACACGTGCGCCTCAGGAAGATTTCTACAGACACGTGCGCCTCTTCATTTGCACGTGGCGCCTCTTGATTCTGGTACATAGAGGCGTGCGCCTCTGTGGTTGGGCGTGCATCTCTTCATAGAGGCGTGGAGCACTGTAGCTCTGACACGTGCATCTCTGTAGAAAAACATGTGTGCTTCTGCGCTCCGAAATGTGTTTTTACGGCTTATTTAGGTCTGTCGGAGGCCTGTTTAGCGACCGGTTCGAGTGAAATCTTCAAATCTTCGACCGGAAACTTATTTTTAAATATTTCATAATGTACTGAAACTTAACAATAGCTGATTAAAGCTAATATTGAGAAAATGACCTGAAATTCTGAAGTCTCAGACAAAGAGACTAAATCTTGAGCATAATGAACAAAGCAATGATGAATATATGAGAAATATTGATATGTATATCTATGATACATATGGGAATGGTATTATATGTATAATCGAGAGGAGCTGGCCACTCGTTGATAAACT
>CATIWO010216874.1:0-13156 GCA_949673435.1 Macaranga tanarius
AATTTTTCTCTATTTTAATTTAGTGTTAGTCTTTAAAGAATCCAAACTCTATTTCGTTGTCTAAACAAATAAACATAGTTAGTATTGCAATAATCAATTCTCCAATCTCTGTGGGACGATATCTTTTATTACTACTGGTTGCGATTCTGTATGCTTGCAGATTTGTGCTCATCACTCCTTACACCTATCAAGAACTTAAAGTGGAAGGCAAAGGCTTTAGCTCCAAGTTGAGTGCTTCACTTGGTGAGGAAGGCTTAGGATCATCCTCCTTCCTTAGTGGCTCATATCTTTGATGCTTATAAGGAAAGGCATGTGAAGTTGATTCCAACATTATCACATAATCCACAATCTCTATATTGGAGCATTTCTCATCAGCCCCTTATGACAAACAAATTGCCAAAGGTTCTCAGCCCACAAACTCATATACCACATCATTCACACATTCATCAATAATATCAAATGAATCAATTCTTTCACAAACTTCAATAAGTGATGCTTCCTTAATCATCTTGAAAACATAAAAAATAATGGACTCATCACTCACTTCCAATTTGATGTTTCCATTTTTCATATCAATGACCACTCCTGCAGTCACCAAAAATGGCCTCCCCAATAATATAGGAATTTTTGGGATCCTACTCTATATCCATCATAATAAAATCTGCTGGGATAATAAACTTACCCACCTTAGTGGGTACATTCTTAAGAACTCTAAGTGGATACTTGATAGATTTACCCGCCACGGAAAGGCACATGGTAGTAGGTTTCAAATCACTAACATCTATCTTCTTGTATATGGAATAAGGCATTAGGCTAACACTTACACCTATATCACACAAAGCTTTTTTAAATGCAATATCTTCAATTCTACAAGGAATAGTAAAATAACCTGGATCTTTGAGTTTTGGTGGAGTTTTTGTGAATATTGCCTTAGATTCTTCAACAAGTGAAACCAACCCATACTCTTCCACCTTACCCTTATGATTCACAATGTCCTTTAAAAATTTACCCCAAGCGGGCATATCTCTAATGGCATCCATAAAGGGTATAGTAATAGTAATCTCCTTCAAATGATTAAGAAATTTACTAAATTTCTTATCAAGATTGCGCCTTATGAACCTTTGTGAGAAAGGCAAAGTTCTAAGGTCAATGTTAGGCTCAACATTCTTACTTGGTTCTTCTTGACTATTCTTCTCTTCCTTACCACACTTCTCATCCTTATTATCCTTCATACCATCATCCACTTTTGTCTCTCTTATACCCTCATCATCATCCTCATTCACAAACCTTCTTTTTGCTTGATGAAGCACTCCCAACTTCCTTACCACTCCTTAAGTTTATGGCTTGACAAGTTTCCTTAGATTGAAATTCAGGTTGATTAGGTAGTCTTCCTGAAGTTTGAGGAGTTGAAGAGGCTTGTTGAATAATTTGGTTTTCAAGGATGCGATTATAGGAAATAAGTTGATCAATTCTTACATTAATTTGCTTGAATTGATCCTCATGTTATTTGTTGGTGGTTGATTATTGGTTTATGAATTGCTCCATAAGACTCTCTAAATTGAACTTTAGTGGTGGTGGTGGTGGTGGATTAAAAGCAGGATGGTTTGGTTTCATAGGAAAATCGGGTGGGTTTTGTGGTTTGGAATTTACGTTAAATGAAGGGTTTAGTTGAGAGGATGAATTTGACCATGAAAATCCAGGATGATTTCTCCATTAAAGGTTATAAGAGTTTGAGTTCAGCTTTCCTCTTTGGTTGAAAGCTCCTTCCACATAACTCACATCCTCATTAGAACTCATATTACATTGAGAATATGAATGAGATCCTCCACACAACTCACAAACAGCATTAGCAATTTCTAAAGAATTAATTTGAGATTTACTTACCAACTTGGTGAGAGCATCTACCTTTACACTCAATAAGTTGATGGTGTCAAGCTCCAAAACTCCTCTTGCTTTTGCCATTATTGTCTTATCACCCATGTATCCTTGAGATGCAAGCTCTTTAAGTAAAGTAATAGCCTTCTTAGCCATTCTATCTAACCATTTACCACTAGAGGCTGCATTGACAATATTCATATTCTCATCCGTCAACCCATTGTAGAAAATTTGAGGGATCATCCAATTGGGCAAACCATGATGTGGGTATTGCCTTTGAAGTTCCTTGAATCTCTCCCAAGTGGCATAGATTGTCTCACTTCCATTTTTCTTGAAAGTAGTGACCTCGTTGCAAAACTTGGCTATCTTGTGTGGTGGAAAATATTTACGGAGAATTACTTACTTCAATTGGTCCTAAGTTGTACTTGATTTACTAGGTAAACTAGCAAGCCAAAGTCGTGCCTTTTACTTGAATGAAAATGGGAAAAGTCTAAGCCTTATTGCATCATCTGTCACACTATTGATTTTGAAGCTTGCACAAACATTAAGGAAAGTCAAAATGTGAGCATATGGATCCTCTCCTTGTAAACCTCTAAACTGATTATTTGTACCATTTTAAATAATGTTTGGCTTGATTTCAAAATTATTATTTACAATGGCTGGAGCCACAATTCCACCAAAACTGTCCGCTATGTTGGGTATGGTGAAATTGCCTAATGTTCGTCTTTTTGGTTCAGCCATAGTATCCAAATTTTGTTGATTCACTCTTCTTTGCCTTTGTTCCCTGCGCAAAGTACGTAAAATTAATTCAATTTCAGGATTAAAGTGTAAAATATCACTAGCACTTCTACTAAGCCTCATTAAAAGTAAAATCACAATAAAACAATTACAAGATAGCAATTACAAAATAAAAAAAAAGTCCTAAAGCAACCTTTCTCTACCCTAAATTAATAAAAATTCTAAACAAATTCTCCGGCAACGGTGCCAAAATTTGGTGTGAGTCAAATTAAATACCCTAGTCTCTAAGACTAAGTATAGAGCAAGTAGGGTGTCAAACACTAGGGAATTTGGAGCAATTTTATATTAATCGAGTAAATACTTAGATGGATAGGCAAATGTTATAAAAGAAGATGTTGAAATGTTTAGCTATTCTAAAATTTTTAAGAATTATAAATTACTCTAATTAATGTAAATGTACTAACAATAAGTTCAAGCAATGTTCATTAGAACCACAATTCAGAATTAATCAAAGAACTATAAAAAGTAACAAATATATAAACACATACAATAATTGGAGAATGTGACCAACAATCCTTAAAAGCAACTCTTATTGTCAATTAAGGGTATTTCAATCTAAAGTCTACAAGCACTCTCATGACATTGTAGAGATAAATAAAAACTATTAAGTTCATTGCCAATTCTTTAACCCCTCAAAGTGGATTTCTTGTCTTAAGTACTTTCCTATCCTTTAAGTAATTTCAATTGCATTTCCACTAAAATGTCCCAACTCTCATTGTGAATATTTGATTAACAAGTTATATATGGTGATCAAGCATACATAACACATTAAAACACTCAATTGAAACTAAATCATTTATGTATTATAAAAGATAAAAATATAGTCCATAAGATTAATTCATCCTTCCAATTCTAACAAACAAGGACTTAGCCACTTGGATGTTGAGAAATGTGTGGGCCAAGAACCTTTAGCAATTTATTTGTCACAAGGGACTGATGAGAAATGTTCCAATATGAAGATTGTGGATTGTGTGAGAATGTTGGAATCAACTTCATATGCCTTTCCTTATAAGAATCAAAGATATGAGCCACTAAGGAAGGAGGATGATCCTAAGCCTTCGTCACCAAGTGAAGCACCCAATTTAAAGCTAAAGCCTTTGCCCTTCACTCTAAGGTGCGCATTTCTTGACTCTAAACCTAATTTTTCTTTTATAGTAAATTCTTCATTACCTAATGATGAGGTAAATGGCTTATGTGATGTGTTTAATAGATATAAGGGTGTGATCAGATACTCTATTAATGATTTAAAAGGAGTAAGCCCAACTATTTACATGCATAGAATCCTTTTAGAAGATAATACTAAGCCTGCCATAGAAGCACAAAGGAGTCTAAAATCCCACTCTCAAAGAAGTGGTGAGAAAAGAAGTAATTAAGTTGCTTGACAATAGGATCATATATTCCATTAGTGAAGTAAATGGGTAAGCCCCGTTCAAGTTGTTCCTAAAAAGGGTGGCTTGATTGTTGTACAAAATGAATATAATGATTTAGTGCCTACTAGGATTATCATGGGTTGGCATATGTGAATTGACTATAGAAAACTAAATAAAGCAACTAGAAAAGATCATTTTCCATTACCTTTTATTAATCAAGTTCTTGAGAGACTAGCCAATTTTTCTTACTTTTGTTATTTAGATGGGCTTAATGGCTTTTATCAAATTCTTATTCACCCCGAAGACCAAGCTAAGACTACCTTTACATGCCCATATGGTACTTTTACCTTTAGGCGTTTGCCTTTTGGTTTACGTAATGCTCTTATAACTTTTTAATGATGCATGTTTTCAATATTTAGTGATTTGATTGATGATTATGTAGAAGTTTTTATGGATGATTTTAGTGTTTATCGATCTAACTTTGCAAATTATCTAAAAAATCTTTCTAAAGTTCTTGATAGGTGTAAGGAGCATGGATTAGTACTCAATTGGGTGAATTGCCACTTCATGGGACAAGAAAGGATTGTTCTTAGGCACTTAGTATCAAGAAGAGGTATTGAAGTCGATAGTGCAAAGATAGAAGTAATTGCTAATTTTCCACTCCTAAAGTGTGTTAAGGATATAAGGAGCTTTCTTGGGCATGTGGGTTTTTATAGAAGATTTATTAAGGATTTTTTCAAGATAGCAAAGCCATTATGCAAACTACTTGATAAGAAGGTTGTTTTCGAGTTTGATGATGTATGTATTGATGCATTTAAAACTTTGAAGAGAGCTCTTACTTTTGCACCGGTTTTGTAATCACCTAATTGGGAGCAACTATTTGAAATCATGTGTGATGTAAGTAATTTTACGGTGGGGGCTATTTTGGGATAAATAAAAGAAGGCAAGCCTTATGTGATTTACTATGCTAGCAAACTACTTAATGATGCACGTATCAACTATACCACCACAGAGAAAGATTTTCTTACTATTATTTATCCATTTCACAAATTTAGAGCATATCTTGTAGGGCAAAAAGTAATTGTATATTCATACCATGCTGCCCTCAAGTATCTTCTAAGTAAGAAGGATGTAAATTCTAGGCTCCTAAAGTGGATTCTAATGCTTCAAGAGTTTGATTGGAAGGTAAGAGATAAGAAAGGAAGCCAGATTTTTATTACAGATCATCTATCTAGGCTAGATCAAAAGGGATTACAGAGGAATGATGATGGTATGCCAATTAATAAGATATTTCATGGTGAACATCTTCTTAGTTTGGCATCAAAGAAACTTCCATGGTTTGCGAATATTGCAAACTATCTTGTGAGTGGTATTCTTTCTTATGAGTTGGATTATAGATAAAAGAAATAGCAAATTCTATTATTGGGAGGAACCATTGCTTTACAAGAGATGTGGCGATAGAAGGTGCATTCCTCAAGATAAAATTCAAGATGTTTTGAGACGTTGTCACTCCTTGGATGTAGGTGGACACTTTAGTGCATTAAAAATAGCCTCCAAGGTACTTTAATCTAGTTTTTAGTGGCCTATATTATTCAAGGATGCTAGAGATTTTGTGCTTGCATATGATAGGTGCCAAAGAATGGGTAATATTTCTAGGAAACATGAGATGCCTTTGAATGGAATTCTTAAAGTTGAGATTTTTTATGTATGGGTCATAGACTTCATAGGTCCTTTTCCTAGTTCTTTAGGCTACAAGTATATTTTGGTCATGGTTGATTATGTCTCAAAATGGGTGGAAGCAATACTAACCATTACTAATGATGTAAAGGTTGTTAAGAAGATGCTTAAGAAAATAATTTTTCCAAGGTTTTGTACTCCTCAAGCATTAATTAGTGATGGGGGTTCACATTTTTATAATCAAGTGATTGAGGCTCTTTTGAAGAAATATGGGGTAACACGCAAGGTTGCTACTCTATATCACCCGCAAACAAGTGGGAAAGTTGAGGTGAGTAATAGAGAGATTAAATGGATTCTTAAGAAAACGGTTTCTTCTTTAAGGAAAGATTAGGCATTAAAGATAGATGATGCCTTGTGGTCATATACAACAACCTTTAAAACCCCAATTGGCCTTACCCCTTACTAATTGATCTATGGGAAGTCTTGTCACTTGCCTATGGAACTTGAACATAAGGCTATTGGGCAATAAGGGCTTTGAACTTTGAATTGAATAAGGCAGGTAGGAAAAGGCTACTTCAATTTAATGAATTGGAGGAACTAAGAATGAATGCTTATGAAAATACGAAGTTGTATAAGGATCGTACTAAGTTGTGGCATAATAAGAATTTAGCTAAGAAGGAATTTCATGAGGGAGAACTTATTCTACTTTATAATTCAAGATTAAAATTATTTCCTAAAAAGTTGAAGTCAATATGGTCGGGTCCTTTTAAGGTTATCAAGGTTCATCCTTATGGAGCAATTGAAATTGCTAATGATAAGGGGAAAGTTTTCAAGGTGAATGGCCATCGTCTCAAGCCATATTTGATTAGAGTAGCAATTGATCAATGGAGGTCAATCTCTCTCTCTACACCTTAATTTGGTAAAGGTATGGTCAAGCTATAGACCACTAAATGTAATAAGGTATTCTTTTCAGATTTTAATTCTTTTTATTCTATTTTATGTCATTTTTATTTTTATTTGGTTTGTTTAAACCACATTGTAGTATTAGTAGTATTTATGATATTAGTAGTATTTATTTATTCTATTATTATTATTTAAGTTTATTAGAATTTTTCCTTAAATTTATGCTTTATGCATTAGTGTTTCCTTTTTATATTTTATTCCTTTAGTCTACTTTCATATGTTTTTCTCTAAGAATTAATACATACACATTGTTAAGTGCAATATAATTGTTCATTTGGTTTAGCTCTGTGCCGAATCGACACAGCCGTGCCGACTCATTTCAGAGCCTAAGGGTGCCAAGTTGTCACCCATTGCTCAACTCGTCCCACAGCCCAGCAGCCACCCTCTTACTAATAAGGTGTGTGCCAAGTCGACACAGCAATATTGACTCGTGACCAAGAGGAATGGTGCCGAGTCAGCACAGCCGTGCCGACTCGTGCCTTTCCTCAACACTTTTACATTTTTTTATTTCTTCTTATAGGTATTCTCTTCATTTTACTTTTATATTGTTTGATATAATTACTTTACATTTATTTTTATCAACTTTTTCCTCTCTTTTATTTTGTCTTCTTGCTATAACAACTCCCAAAAATTTGATTCAAAATGAAAAGTCATGCCCTTTCCCAATAAAGGTCATGACCTTTCACCTTTTTCTTAAATCCTTATCTTAATACCCATTCATAACTCCTTTGACTCATAATTTTTTATTATCCTCTTATATCTTTTGCATTTTTTACACTCCCCTTTATATATCCTACACGTTTTTTGCTTTTATTCTCTATAACATCTTTCTTTTATTTTCTTATTTTCTTATCCCTACACCACCATCTTCTTTCTATTATATATCAAGTCCTTCACTTCTCATTTTCATCTTCTTCCTCCATTATTGTCGAACCCTACATCCCATTCTTCTTTTCATTTTCTTTTTCTTTCTTTTTCTACTTTGTTTTCTTTTCTTCTCTACACTATAGCCGACCCTCGTCACCATCTTCTTCATCTTTTACACTAGCTGGCCACTTGTCTATTTTCTCTATATCATTTCTTTGACATGGGTAAGACAAGAGGATCTTCATCTTCAAAGCCTCTAGAGGAGCATTAAGAGGAGGACTTGGCAACCACCTATGATTAGAGTATATTTTGTTATATTTTATATGGTTATTTGTGTTAATTTTATGTTTAATTGTGTTAATTTGTGTTTAGATAGTTTATTTATGTTCATTTTATGTTTATAGGTCGCTAATCAAATTTGGAAGTGGATTCATTGAAGATTAGGAGTGAATAATGACAAAATTAGAAGAAAACAAAGAGTTTGATCTTACCACGGGCGTGTTTATGCCCGTATATCTTTCTGGAAGATTTGAGTACCCTGAACACGGGTCGGGACACGCCTGTGTGTCAGGCCGTGTACCGCGCTGCCAATTTTACATACTTGAGACACGGTTCGGGATATGGCCGTGTTGATTCCGGATGTTAGAACTATGCAAGACACGGGCGTGTTGCTTAGGGACACGGGCGTGTTGGCGGAAGAAGATGAGATAAAATCAAACTCTTGTAACCCTAATTGAGACGGAATTAAAGGGGGGCTATAAAAGCATTAGTAGAGGATTAAGAAGAGTATTTGAAGATAGAAAAAGACCCTAATTCTAATAGGCATTATCGAGGAGCAAGATTGAAGATTGAAGATTTGAGATATAGAGAGATTTAATTCTTACTTTTTTCTTCTTATTTCTTGTAATTGGTGATGGAATTCTTTTACTTCTTTTCAGTATTTAATTTCATTATGTTAGGCTAGGTTTTATTCATTAGGGAATTAAGGATCTGAACATGAGTTAATCAAAATTTCTTCTCTTCTATAAATCTTTTGTTTATGCAAATTTATGTTTATTGATATTAATGCTTGTTTGTGTTTGGCCAACATTAATATGATACTAATTAAGATAATGCATCGAGAGATGATTATTTTAGTTGAATTATAAACATAAACATAATTAATTCTTTGCTAGAGATAGATTGAATTGATTATTATCTTTAAGAGTGGTGATTAAACCATAATATTTATGTTGTAGCTAGGTTTATGAGTCTAATATCAAATCCAATTGAAATTGCTGAATTTAGACATGTATACAATCATCTATGAATTTTGGATTAAAATCGGCAAAAACAAGGCCATAAAGGTGAGCAATCAAATGTCGACCCATGTTATGTATTCTTAACAGCAAAATAAACTCAGGCTCAAAACATAAAAGTTGTAGAGGACTCTCTGAAGTTTTTAGGAAGTCTAACCATTCTCAAATTAGAGCCTTATACCCAAACTTATGGTAAAAAAACTAGGACTCAAAAATAGGAAAGACAAGATCCGAATTGCAACCAAATAAAACTCAACTTAAATCAACTCAATAACATGAAAGTCTTACCAATTTACACTCTAATGGATTAAAGACCTCCCAAAGATTCCTAAAGTAAATGTTTGATAACTTGAATAAGATCAAATCTCTTTAAAAATCTATCAAAAACTCACTCCCTTCTCTTTTCCAAATCTCTACACCCCTTCACCAAACATACACACATATATACTCACACACATACACAACTAATCAAAACCCACCATTTGCCCCCCTAAAGTCCCTCTCTCCATTAATATATAATTATAACATATTTTAATAATAAAGAATAATAATAAACCTTTAGATAATTGTCAACAAATATCACCATAATATATATCCTCCTCCTTAATGAAATGGGATTATTACACAATAACCCATAACTTTCTATTGTGACAATCTACTCCAAACTTTTCTTATAATTTAGTCCCTCTCTATAACTCATGCACAATCTCAAACTTAAAAGAAGTTCACTATCTATTATGCATAAAATGCAATGCATATCAACGAAACAGGTATTCTAAAAGGCGGGTGTTACATTTGTCCCATTCATACAGAAAATTTCATCCCCAAAATTTAATAACTTTCCATCTTTCGGAAAAAGACATGGTATTTCTACTTCATTAGCTCTTATACTTCCCATGTTGCTTCTTTGGATGAATGATAACTTTTCTTCACCTTTACTATTGGAAACTCTTTATTTCTTAATCGCTTTACCTTTCGATCTAAATTTTATATCGGCTCTTCCACATACGTCAATCTTTTAGAAATATATATCTCAGGCTTTTGTATCACATGACTAAGATCTGATCTATACCGTCTCAACATTAACACATAAAATACATCATGAATAGAAGATAATTTCCTTAGTAAATCCAATTTATATGCCAACGGTCCACCTTCTCCATAAATTCATATTGTCCCACATATTTCGAACTCAATTTTCCTTTCCCTCTAAATCTTAAAATTCCCTATTTAGCCTTCTTAAAGCTAGACAAACTTTCCCACACTCAAAGGAGGCTCAAAACAACTCAGAGACACTTCAAAGACATACTTAACATTATCAATTCATTCACCATTGTATGGTACTCAATCAATCACAAGCTTCAAGTATTTATATTCATACTTTCATAGTCTTCATAGCTCTTTCATACAATAAATCTCATTCATAATACATTTAGTATTCACAATCAACCTATATATAAAGGATTATATACATAGCCAAATATCTGCATTTGCACTTCATCATCTCCAACACCCACAATCATTAATTCTATACTAGAAGAGTATAAATATAATCAATAAGCAATTTAGTACACATTATACGAATCTCATCTCTCAATACTTTATTTAATGTTTGCATTCATTTCAACAACAGGGATAGCATCTCGCAATAATTCACATAAATTCAAGAATTCACACTTTCACATCTCAATCTCATTGTTTGGTATCATTTGCCTTGTCGATGGATACTTAGCCAATCGACTTATCGACATTTCACACTGTCGACGGGCACTTAGCCAATCGACATACTCAATATTTTACATAGTCGATGGTCACAAAACCAATCAACATAATCACATTTCATATTGTCGATGGTTATATAGTCAATCAACATATCAACATTTACTCACAATATATCCCGATTTATCTCTAATGAACCAAACTCAAGTTCATAATATATACATGATGAGTGTGAAATATGCATGTGTTGAGCACTCTATTTTATTACATATTAAGTTTAGAAATGCATTGTTTAGTTATTTTTTAGTTAATTTAGTTAGTTTTGTTATTTTATTTTAATTTAAGTACTTTTTTTTAAAATATGTAAGTTTTGTTTAGTTTATGGTTGTAGGATGCATTTCGGGAGAGATAGAGATAATACTTGAAGATAAAGATAAGATTGAAGCTTAAAGTTGGAAGTTATCCTCGCATCAGGGCACATGGCCATGCGCACACCCATGTGTGGAGTGGCATGTCCATGCGCTTGCCCATGCTTAAATTAAAGAAGAACCAGTCATAGAGCGCATGCCCATGCGCATGCCCATGTACCAGTCACACGCCCATGTGCATGACCATGCCTGATTTTAAGATTTCAGAGTTATTTTGATGCATGGGCATGTCCAATTGTTGCGTACCCATGCATGATGAGGTGGCAGCCAATCAAAAGTGGATTTTATGCTGGAGTTTGGATAGATAGAAGCTCATCTTTTAAGCCTATGTTTAGATAGAGTTTGGGAGAGTTTAAATGACCTTTTTCATTAGGAAAATAGGTCCTTTAAATAGAACCATTTGTTTTTCATTTACAGTTAGCTAGTTTTTAGTTTTAGTTCTAGTTTTTGGTTCTCTACTCTCCTTGTTTTTCAGAATACATTTTCATCTTGTTTACTTAGTAGAGGAGATACTTAGCTTGAAGTTAGAAGAGCAAGGCTTCCTTACATCATTTGGAAGGGGGTTTTTCTTGTATCACTCTTTTATTTAATTGTTATTATATTCAAAATGGATTTCATTTCTTATTTGTTTTCTTTTATTCTTAACATGAGTAGCTAGATCCTTTTTAGGGTTCTTATTTTGAATTGACCATGTGCTTAATGTGATTATGTTAGGTTATTAGATTTAATTCATTGGTTGTTGTTGTGCTTAATGTCATTTTAGGACTGATCACCCTAGAATTGAATTGATACTATAGGCTTAATCGAGAGATAGGTTCTATAGGATTAGGCAATGACCTATTGATTACTTAATTAGTTGAGAGATAATTAATTAAATTAATATTGATTAAAGGTTGTGATCTAAAATTAGAATTAAAAGGCATTAGGTTGGTGAGAGCTAATGAACTTAGTGTTAATTAATCTCCAATTAATTATAAGTTTATCTAAGAGGAAAATCTATATTTTCTAAGATCCCTTCAAAAATGAATTAAAACTAATGTAGACCTAGTTTGTAATCAATCCTCTGAAATGGTCTAATTGAGAATAAGAACCGTAGCTTTTAATATTTATTTGATTTTAAATTTTACTTTAGCTTGTTTTGGTTTTAGTTTTAAAAGAATCTAAACTCTATTTTGTTGTCTAAACAATCAAACATAGTGACTATTTCAGTACTCAATTCACAATCTCTGTGGGACGATATCTTATTTACTACTTGATATGATTATGTGCACTTACGAATTTTACACACATCAAGTTTTTGGCGCTGTTGCCGGGGATTGGCAAAGAATTGATATTGTTAAGAAAATTGTGTTGCTTGATTTAGATTTTTTTTTTAATTTTGGTATTACAGGAATTTGTGTTGGTTGATGCACAACACACGAAGTACAAGTAAACAAGGACTTGAATTGATACCACTTGATTTGGAGTTAGAAAAGACAGTTCGGGAGAAAAAGATACAAACAATCATATCACGACAATCACCAAGCAAAATGGACTTAGAGAATGACCTACTGAGGTAAGAAGTTCTTCAAAATCCTCAGAATGGTCAAAGAATCATGTGAGATTTTGTGAGTCCTAATGTGCAAGGTGATCAGACACCAATTATAAGGCCGGCAGTAGCAGCAAACAACTTTGAAATCAAGCTGACAATGATACAAATAATCTAAAATTCACCATTCAATGGGCTACCATATGAGGATCCATTTAGTCATATGTCTAGATTCTTAGAGTATTGTTCTACCTTCAAGATGAATGAAGTACAGCCTGATGCAATCCAATTGATTCTCTTTCCATTTTCTCTTATGGACAGAGCAACGAGATGGTTTACAAGCTTGCCACCCAACTCCATCAACCCTTGACAAGAGCTTTATATAGCTTTCTTTAACAAATACTTACCACAAGCAAAAGTATTAAGGATCAGAAACGAGATTAATTCTTTCTTTCAAAGAGATGATGAAATATTCTATGAGTGTTGGGAAATATTCAAAGACCTTCAAAAGCAGTGTCCACCTCAATTGATTCCTACATGGGATTTGGAGCAATCATTCTACAAAGGAGTCAATCATGTGTTTAGGGTCAACATTGATGCAGCAGCTAGAGGTACTATCATGTCAAAGACACC
>CATIWO010216921.1:0-13628 GCA_949673435.1 Macaranga tanarius
GTTCAAATTATAATCATATTGTTTGATATGTTTATAATGTAAAATTATTAAAGTATAAATATTAAAATAGAACTTAAAAATAAAATTTATAAGGAAGATATAGCACTATTTGCTAGATATAATATATTTAATATAATGTAATAATAAGATATACAGTTATTATTAATTTGTTAAATATTAATTTCAAATATAATAAATGGTTTAAGCATGAATTTTTAGATAATAAATAAGTAATATAATCTCTGAATTTTGGTTTCGCTCCGGACCGATTTGAAATCTCCGTCCTGACTTACTCCGATTTTTCGGAGCAATCGGAGTAATTCGGAGTGGAGATTTTAATTTTCGGGTCCGGGTCCGGAGAACTATTTTTTGAAATCTCCGACGTTCGGGCCGGGTCCGGAGAATTTGTATTCTCCGGACTGCTCCGAGCACCGCTCAGCCCTAGTGGTAGATATATTATGTCATTAGATTATTATATTTTAGATAAAAAGTGGTAAGTTCAAGTATTAAAATTATAAAATTTTAATTGTATAAACTACACATGGACTGCGAATGTATTATAGCTTCTGGATACTATTTCATGGGCTCATGAGTTAAACTGGTGAAAATTTTACTTTTTGTACCTTGAGCGATAATAGGCCTAGAGCTACCTTTCACTAGGCATGTGCATTCCGTCAGTTCAATTATCGAACTGATCAATTTTTTTTAACTTTTAATAACACAGCCAAAAATTAAACTGTACTAAAAAATTAAAATTTTAAAAATAAAAAAAAAGTAATTTTGAAGGTTTGAATCTAGAATTTCATGAGCCAAATTTGATAAAATTTCCACCAAATTACATATATTTTTGCAAAATATTACTATTATTTATATATTAAAATTTTTTTGGTTGATTTAGTTAATTCAATTTTAGTTTAATAAATTTTCCACCAAATTAAACTAAAATTGTCAATTTTTTATTTAATTTTTAGCTCGGTTCGATTCTCGCTCAACCATAGTAAGAATACGTTAAGTTGAAGGATTTTTCAATGACAAAGAGAAATTAAACGATGGCAATAACAAAGATTTCTTGTTTATAGTTGATCTGCCTCAAATAGGAAAAAAATACCAAAATTTTCTCCGTTCTTGATTAGATGTGGCTCTAAGATTTGTTCATTGGGCTTATTGTTGTGTTCATTTTTATTAGGCATTGGCCTATAATCTTTAACTTGTAAAAATTTTAAACCATTTCATATTTTTTTACATGAATTTCAAGAATATAGTTAAAATAATACTTCAATTTAAAATAGTGTGATCTTCCATGTCAGATTGTTTGTTTTTCTTTCTTTTGCAAATAATTCTCAAAATTTTCTAAAATGTGCGATATAGTCAAAATCTTTATTCTTGAATATTTTTCTTTTTTTTTTTTTAACTTAAAAAATTAATATGAAAAAGAATAAATATGTAATACAAAAAATAAATATGTAAATGCATTTTTATTTAATAAACATAAAACAAATATTACACAAAAAGTAATTTATTTATTATTTTTTATAAAACTGTTAAATAATAAAAAATATTTTTATTCGATGAATATATTAAAAAATTAAATACAGATATAATGTGTAAAAGAGATAAATATAATAAAGTCAGTGAAAAAAATATAAAATGAGATATAAAAAAAATGCATGAATATTTTTTTTAATGACAAAAATGAAATGTTGAATTATTGTAAATTATTCTATTTTAATATTATGGATTGGAGATGACGATATGTAATGAAAACTCGCACTTTATAGTCAATTAATTAAAAATGAAACTAATATCGTTTTTTAAAACTGTAAGATTTTAAACTTTTATTTTGTTCAAAGCTAATAAGTAATAATCCACTAAAAGGTAAACTGCCCTTTTATCAAAAGAAAAAAAAAAAGTAAACTACCTCAATATGTGTAAATTATAAGAAAAAAAAATCATGGATGCTTAAGAACTTGCTTAAATCATTAAAAAGAAAAGGACATTGAATTAGAGCAATACTATCTTCAAAGAGAAAAAAAAAAAAAATTTACTGCAAGACTAATAAAGTGGAAATTTCCACCTAATTAGTGAAATCTCTTCTCTCTAACCATTCAACGGTGACGGTACTGTAGAAGGCCTCTGTGCCTTTCACAGTGAGCACTCCGCAGCAGAAAATCAGAGCCCTGCAGTTGAATAGGCCCATTGGACTCTCTAGGTCCATTTTTAGTGATTTTTTATGAGTGTTTTGGAACTTTTTATTTTTTGAAAATAAGAATAAATTTAGAAATTTTAAAGGTGTTGAAAATATGAATTTACATTAAAAAAAACATAAAAAATTATGAATAAATAGCTTAGTTTAGCATGATATTTTTAAACCAATCAAATTAAGTAATAGATAAGCAAAAGAACAATTTGAGGATTTGTAGATTGAATTTATATAAAAAAAATGATGAACCATATAATATGATAAACAAGACTCCAATTTAAGATTAATGGGGCCATCAGTCCTTAATATGATAAACAAGTATTATTAAAGTGAAATTTTTATATGTCCAGGTGTATTACGTCTGGTCAATAAACAACTGATAAATATAAATAATTATAATTAATCGAATAAAATATTATCACTTATTCATACCAAAAATAAAAATTTTTGAATTATATAAAAATTTTTCATTAAAAAATTAAGTTTGTGCCAATTGAAAATAAAAATATCTAACTATATATTTTTTTTCAAAAATATTTCTTATTTAGTTTCTAGATTTGGTTGTTGTAACTAAAAACAAGTACAAGTTCATAATTGATAGTGGAAAATCTTTCAAACGAAAAGTATATTAGTATACTAGTAAATGCTCTTGAAACAAGAAAAATTAATGTTTGCAATGTAATTTAAGATTAATGAGGCCATCAGTCCTTAATATGATAAACAAGTACTATCAAAGTGAATTTTTTATATATCCAGGTGTATTACATCTGGTCAATAAACAACAAATAAATATAAATAATTATAATTAATTGAATAAAATATTATCACTTATTCATACCAAAAATAAAAATATTTGAACTATATAAAAATTTTTCATTAAAAAATTAAGTTTGTGCCAATTGAAAATAAAAATATCTAACTATATTTTTTTTTTCAAAAATATTTCTTGTTTAGTTTCTAGTTTGTTGTTGTAATTAAAAACAAGTACAAGTTCATAATTGATAGTGAAAAATCTTTCAAATGAAAAGTATATTAGTATACTAGTAAATGCTTGAAACAAGAAAAATTAATGTTTGCAATGCAATTTAAGATTAATGAGACCATCAGTCCTTAATATGATAAACAAGTACTACCAAAGTGAATTTTTTATATATCCAGGTGCATTACGTCTGGTCAATAAACAACTAATAAATATAAATAATTATAATTAATCGAATAAAATATTATCACTTATTTATACCTCAAATAAAATTTTTTGAATTATATAAAAAATTAAGTTTGTGCCAATTGAAAATAAAAATATCTAACTATATTTTTTTCTTCAAAAATATTTCTTGTTTAGTTTCTAGTTGGTTGTTGTAACTAAAAACAAGTACAAGTTCATAATTGATGGTGAAATTTTTTTTCAAATGAAGAGTATATTAGTATACTAGTAAATGCTTGAAACAAGAAAAATTAATGTTTGCAATGCAATTTAAGATTAATGGGGCCATCAATCCTTAATATGATAAACAAGTATTATTAAAGTGAAATTTTTATATGTCCAGGTGTATTACGTCTGGTCAATAAACAACTGATAAATATAAATAATTATAATTAATCGAATAAAATATTATCACTTATTCATACCTCAAATAAAAATATTTGAATTATATAAAATTTTTTCATTAAAAAATTAAGTTTGTGCCAATTGTGATGCAAATGATCATGGAGTTCCTACACCAAATTCGGCCATGGGAGGAGTCAAAGGGGGAGGTACAAATTCTACTACAACAAACATGGAGAATCTGAATCCATTAAGTTATGATGGAGGCCCAATTACATGAGTAAGAGCTAAGAGGATGAAAGAGGCTGCTATGTGACTCGTTCAAAGTCATTTGGTCAATGGTCAACACCAATTCAGCACCCATAGAGTTGAGCCTAAGATGTGTACATCTAATCCAATATGAAGAACTTGGGCCAAAGGAAGTTCAAATACATGCATTGGACTAAGGGGCAGCATGGAGCATGTGTCGGCTTATCTCTATGCCCATGAATCATGGAGAGGCCGAATATACATGGCAGCCCAAAGAGAAGAAGAATTCGGCCCACATCAATAATTATCCTTAATGTATTTAGATTAGTTAATTATTTCCTAATCTAATTAGAAGAATTTCCATTTAATTGTTATATTGTTTTATCCTACTCTAATTAGGAGATTAAATGTTAGCTATTTAGTTTATCTAAAAGTGTAGTCATTATCCTAATCTAATTGGGAAGGATCAGACTATGTAGTTTTCTATTCCTATAAGGATTAGTATCTTATTCTTACAAGGAACCTATTCAGATTAGGATTAGAGATGTCTATATATACATATATTAGACCTCAAATTCGTCCATATATTAATACCTATTCAGAATTTGAATTTTCTTAAGTTCTTGTGGAGAGCTTTGTTTTTGAATTTGCTTTTTAATTAGAGTTGTAAATTCGCCTTTGATAATTAGAGTTCTTAGTTGTTAGATAACTAAAGGGTTCTAATTTCTTTGGTTTATACTAGATAAATTCTTGGGTAAGGTTCTAATAGATTGTTATAGTTTTTGCTAGAAATTCTTGGGCAAGGTTCCAATAGATTATTATAGTTCTTGCTAGTTAGATTAGCAAATGGTTATATCAGTTTGGTATCAGAGCACAGGCTCTAGTATAAGCTACGTATCCTTTATTTTTGTGTTTGTGCATCAACATGTATATAAAAAAAAGAGCATCATTCAAAGAGGATTCAACAGTATCAACAAGTGTAACACCCATATTTTAGGATACCTATTCCTTCCTTATGTATTATATTTTATACATAATAGATAGTGGACTTAATTTAGTTTGGAAATGTGCATGAATGGTAGAGAGTGACCTATTTGTAAGAAAAATTGGGGCTAATTTGTCACAATAGAAAGTTATGGATTAATAGGTAATAATCCTAGTTCATTAAGGGAGAGAGGTGATATTGTGGTGATATTTATGTGTATTTATCAAGATTATTAGTATTATTTTATTTGATAATAATTAAGCATTTATAGAAGGGGACACCTACTTGCATACTTGGTAGCTTGTGATTGGTGTAAATTATATGTGTATGTGGGTGTGTATGTGTTTGTAATATTGTAAAGAATTTCATTAGGAAGGAGAAGAGTGATCTTGATTAACTTTGGGAGATTTTGATATTTCTCTACTCATCTACAATAATTTTGGAGAGCTTTAGAAGATCTATTAGCCATTGGAGCATCATTTTGATAAGCTATGCATTTATTTTTGGTTAATTGAAGTTAGGTCTTGATGTATGAAATTCGTGTTCTGTTTTCATATAGCATTAGTCCTAGTATTTTTATCATAACTTGAGTTGTCGAGCTCTGATTTGATAAAGGTTAGATGCTTTGGAAACTTCAGAGAGTCCCCTACAACTTTTGTGTTTTGACCTTAAGCTGAAATTTCTGTTAAGATAGTCTAGCAGGGCTTAATATTTTCTTGCTCTTACTGTCAGCCCTGTTCTACCCAAATGGATTTTAAAATCCATAGAAAATTCTATACATGTCCGAATTGAGAAATTCTAATTGGAATTGATATAGACTCATATGACTAGCTTCATTAAAAGTTTCATAGTCATTGGACTTGTGTATAAATTATTTGGATGCATTGAACCTTGAGCATCAAGTTGTATTTAGTTGAGTTGGATGCAAGAGTCATGCTTGTCATGTAGTATTGATGAATGATTATGTGTAGGCATTGACAAGGATAGAGGAGATACCAATCACTAGGAGAGCTTTTCTTTTGAAGGAATGGAAAGCACTTTTGAGAGTTTCAAGAGGCAAGGAAGGTTTAATCAATTAGAGAAGCTCTTCTTATTTAAAGTTGGAAAGCACCTGTGGTAAGTAGTTACTAACAAATTATATATTGGTTTTCTTGATGTGCTAAAGTTATAATGATATATATGTATTACTTTGGTTAGTTGAATAAATTATGTAATTCTTCATATATAATGGATTAAATGAGTTGTGCCTTTTAGAATTATTAATGACATATTATATTGATGTGAAGGAGCAATATGTGTATGAATATTGATCATTATATGTGAAAAATATATATGATGTGAAGATTAATGTGAATGCATTATGATCTTGGCAATGCTTATCTATTACTAATAATAGTATATTAGTGATGCTCAGTTAAATGTAATTGTAGTGTGGTGGATAACTGAGCCTTATATGAGATTGTTTATAAAAGTGTAGTTATTTTATTGCAGGATTGACCCTACTTTAGTAGGGAGATGTCTATATTTTAGGGGAGGTTCTACCAAATTTTCGGTAGATTTCTTGTAAATTATACTTTTATCGTTAGGTTCTTATAATAAAACCTTGTGTGCAATGGATGAGTTATGATCTATAGGTTGTGATATGAAATGTTGATGATGGTATGGGTATGCTATAAATGGAATACTAATTAAATACCATGTGAGGTTAATGTATGCATTATGAATGTGAGAATGAACTAGTGATTGTGGATGAAATATTATTATACTGAATTATTGTGATGTAATGACATTAATTTGTATTATATTATGATGTGTTGTGTTTCACAAGAAGGTGAAACAAGTGAGGAAATGATAATGTGTGGGAACATGTGTTGAGTGAAGACTGAGCCGGGCAGATAGTCTTCACTGATTATGTACAATGGGCAAGTTGAGCCGGGCGGATAGCTACCCATGATTGTTATGTGTGGAGTGAGACTGAGCCGGGCGGATAGTCTCACTAAATGGCCATATACATATAAAATTGTGATTGTGAGTTTGAGAAGCCAATGAGGCTAAGTGTGAGGCAATTATGTGAGAATGGATCTGGTCGGATATTGAACAATGAGAATGGAATATGAATGTGTGAAATCTTTGCAAATATGTGAATTGGTATGAATACCAAAATATATTGTTTAATATGATTTTGTGGATATCAAATGGTGTGTTGTGATGTATGAATCTTGAATGTATGTTTGGGAATGGAGAATAATGTAAAAATATGTATGAATGTGCTATCAAGAAGAGGACAGTTGAGTGCAATTTATTATATATTTTTGATTTGAATTTTAATGAATTTTGAATAATTAATTAGTCATGTTTAGGTAGAAATTAGGTTTAATTAGGATTTATTTTCATTTAATGTTTTATTTATAATTTTATTATCTTTTTAGTAATTTTTATTAGTTTAAGAGTTTTTAGTAATTATTTCCCCTTTTTTTGTAGGTAAAGTCTAGAAGAAAATTCCAAGTAGGCTAAAGAATGGCACGACGTGGGATGTATCGTGGCCTGCTGGAAGCTATGTGCTCATTTGGATACTAACGAGTTACGACACAACTTGTGACATGGCCAGAAGGAAGCCATGCCGTAAGCTAAAGGATGCGACACAGTATTCAGCACGGCATGAAGGAAGCCACGCTGAGTCGAAAAAGCTTCCTTTTCAAGAAACCAAGTGCAATTAGGTTTTCTTCAAGACTTGGCTTATATAAGGAGGGGAGAGGATGATTTTTAGGGCATCAGAATTCTTCTAATTTTCACTCTTTTCACTTCTACTCAATTTCTTAGAGATACAATTTAGTTCTTAACAAAGATTGAAGATTGAAGATTGAAGAAGGAAGATTTAATTTTATCTTTTTGTTCATCGCCAAAATTATGCGTGGCTAATCTCCTTTAGGGTTTGGATTTGTGAAACTAGTTTATTACTTGTTTGGATCTTAATTTCCTTTCAATAAATTAATTTTCAATCAATTTTACAAGTTGTGCTTAATTATCTTGTGTTTAATTTTAGGCCTGATTGAATGCATGTTTTTGGGTAAATTAAAGACAATGAAAGTTGCATGATTTGTTAGCTCATAAACTTGTAAAACTTAGGAACATCGATCACGAAAGTAAATGAATCCTTCAGGGAGTATTAAATTACTAAAGAACTTAATGACCCTAGTTAATTAACTTGACCATGAAAATAGGCGGTATTTGGCTATGGTATTATTGAATGATCTCGAAAGAGACTTTGAGTAATTTGAGTAATTTACTTTTGACTGAGTTAATGAATTGAATTGGAAATTGATCCTGTAATTCAAGTAATAGCTAGTGGATCAAATCCAGACTCTAGTTTTTAATTATTGAATTTTAATTTTAACATTTCAAATTTAAGATGTTTATTTTTAATTGTTAAATTGTCATTTCAATTCATCAATTATTATTCTGTTAGCTTGTAGAGATAAAATTAAGGCTAGTACTTGGTATCAATCTCCTCATGGGAACGATACTCTTACTCAAATCTATATTACTTGAAGCGAACCGTACACTTACAGAATTTGCTTAACAAGTTTTTGGCACCGTTGCCGGGGAGATCGGCAATACCAATATTAGCGCACTTTTTATTTCTACTAGACTAGCATTTTATTTTTTTTATTTAATTCCTTTTACTTTTTCTTTTCAGGTACTTGATTTTAGTTTATGCAAACAAGATCACAACGCCTTGAATTAGAGAAAAAAATCTTGCAAAAAGAACAGAAAAGAAAAGAGAGAACAAGACAAGAAAATGGCTGACTTAGCGGCACAACGAGCTCAAACTAGAGCTTTGGAGGAGTATGGGGTACCTAGTCTTACGGGTAGCCAAAACTGCATTGTGAAGCCGACTGTAGAGGCTAACAATTTTGAGATCAAACCTGCCTATATTCAAATGGTCTCACAATATCAATTTGGAGGGCTACCAACAGAAGACCCCAAATGCTCACCTAGCCTCCTTCTTTGATATATGTGATGCATTCAAGATGAATGGAGTAAGTTCAGATGCTATTCGTCTAAGGTTGTTTCCATTTTCACTAAGAGACAAGGTTAAGTTGTGGCTTAGCTCTCTAGCACCAAACTCCATCACTTCATGGGATACCCTTTCTAAGGCATTTTTGACTAAATATTACCTGCCTGGAAAGACTGAAAAGTGTCGCTAAGACCTCGTCAGATTTAGACAACATCCTGGAGAATCTCTCTATGAAGCTTGGGAGAGATTTAAAGATTTACAAAGGCATTGCCCTCACCATGGCATTCCAGAGTGGCTTCTTATGCAAACTTTCTACCAAGGATTGTCTAAATCCCTACAGATTACCATTGATGCTACCACACAAGGCTCCTTCATGAGTAAGACACTGAATGATGCCTTTGCACTCCTAGAGAAGATGGCATCCAACAATTATCAGTGGCATGGAGAGAGAAATCAGCCAAAGAAAGTGGCGGGAGCATATGAAGTGGATAGCCTGAGTATGGTAAATGCTAAATTGGACTCCCTTACAAAGAAGTTAGAAAAGCTTAGTTTTACCGGACATCCATCACAAGTGTTCTCATGTGAAGTGTGTAGAGGCAGACATTCCACTACGGAGTGGCAACAAGGTATTATTTTTCCTCAAGATCATTCCATTGAATAAATTACTACTTTGAACAATTCTAATGGCAGGTCTCAAGGAAATCCTTACTCCAATACATACAACCTGGGGTAGAGGAATCATCCAAACTTTTCATGGGGACACCAAGGGGGAAATTCAACTTTTAATCAAGGTTATAAGGCTACCCCACCGGGTTTTCAATAAAGGAATATGCCTCTACCACAAGAGCCTAAGTTAAATTTGGAGGCCATGTTGGAAAGTTTCATCCAAGTATAAACCAGGAAATCCGAGCAACAAGAGGAGGTGATCCGGTAACTCACTTCAAAAATGGATTAATTGGCAACACACAACAAGATGCTAGAGAATCAAATTACCTCACAACCTAGTTCTTCTAACTCTCGCCAAATAGGTAAGCTTCCAAGCCAACCTGAAAATCCTAGAGAGCATGTGAAGGCAATAACTTTGAGGAGTGGGAAACAATTGCTTGATATTGAGCAAAAGAATAAAGAACTACAAGCTCAGCTAAAGCAAACTCAAAATGAAAATATGAAGCTAAAGAGTGATGATCAAGAGCCTAAGAAGATACATACACCTTGCCTACCTTTCCCTCAAAGGATGGGTAATGGAGCACTTGACAGACAATTTCAAAAGCTTTTGAAGGTGTTCAAGCAATTAGACATCACCATTCCTTTCTTGGAGGCAATCACCCAAATGCCCAAGTATGCCAAAATTCTGAAGGACATCATGTCTAACAAAAGGAATTGGGATGATCATGAAACTATTCTCATAAATAAAGAATTTAGTGCAGTAATTCGAAATAAGCTTCCCCAAAAGCTTAAAGATCCAAGGAGTATAACTATACCTTGTGTTGTTGGTAAATTTTCTATCAGTAGAGCTCTTTGTGATCTTGGAGCTAGTGTCACCATAATGCCTTTATCTTTGTGCAGGAAATTGAATATAGGAGACCTTAAACCTACAAATATTTCCTTACAACTAGCTGACAGGTCCATAGTCTATCCTGAGGGGATTTTGGAAGATATACCAATTAAGGTTGGAGAATTCTATGTGCCTTATGACATTATGATCTTAGAGATGGAAGAAGATTCCCAAATTCCTATCATCTTGGGCCGACCTTTCTTAGCAACAGCTGGAGCCATAATTAATGTAAAGAGAGGCAAGATCAAACTTAAAATTGGGGAAGAAATAGTGGAGTTTGATGTGTTTGAAATGATAAAGAATCCCTCCATGGTAGACACATGTTTTCGGGTAGATGCAATTCAAGGAAGTGTGGAGAAAGTTTTCCAACAATAACACCCCCAAGACCCATTGGAAGCATGTTTAGTTCGCGAAGTGGAACTCGATGAAGGTAACCTCGAGGTAGTAGCTTATACTAATACTATAAATACTACCTATGTGCTTCCACATCGGCAATCTCAAAGGTATGAACCCTTACCTCTTGATTCACATCCTATCTATGCTTTGAGGGAGGAAGATGCACCAAAGGTTAAGATCAAACAACTCCCTCCTAATTTGAGGTATGCCTTTTTAGGTCCTAACTCTACTTATCCCATTATTATTAATGCATATTTAAATGTTGAACAAGTGGATAAGTTGCTTAGGAGAGTTAGAGATCATAGGATGATAATAGGGTACACCATTAAAGAAGGAGATCAAGTGCTCTTATTCAATTCAAGCCTCAAGCTCTTTCCTAGCAAATTGAAATCCAAATGGTTAGGTCCTTTCTTAGTCAAGCAAGTATTCTCTCATGGCACTATAGAAGTTTGGAGCAAGGAGAATGGAGCATTCAAGATCAATACGCAAAGACTCAAACTCTACTTCAACAATGAGGGTGTTCCAACAAGTGCCTCATGTGCACTTCTCAATGCCCTTTGATCTCATAAGAGGGAAGTCAAACTAGTGACTTTAAACAAGCGCTAATTGGGAGGCAACCCAATCTACTTTTATTTCATTTTTATTTTCTCTTTATATTTTATTTTCCTTACTTCACTTCAATTTTCTTTTCTTTTCATTTTTAATTTTCTTTTTTGAATTTAGGTGCATCATAAGCAAGAAGAGAGGAGGTGAATAAGCTAAAAAATACCAACTCCAGGTCAGAAACGGCTTGCATTATGGCATGTTCCAAGCTGTGTCATCCTCTTCAAAATCGGACAGATGCTTGCACGGCATCCATCATGTCATGTGCTATTTCATCTCTTTTTCTTACCACTCATAGATTAGCGCACGGCTTGTGACATGACATTTGTCATGTCACGCTTAATCTCACCCTTATTTTCCATTCCAACAGATCACCACACGGCTTCAAGCACGGCTTGCGTCTGGCCATGTCAAATAGCACATCTTATAACATGGTTTACATCATCCCATGTCTCCATATCTGACAGCTTTCCATTAATTTTTTTACCTTAGCCGACACACTCACCTTTTAAATTCTTTTCTTTTTCTTTTCTCTTCAATACTTTTCTTCTATATTCAATTTTTTTTCCCTTTCTTCTAAATTTTTTCTTTTTCTTCACTAACTCACACCTTCACCTTGTTCTTTTCTCCACATCTTCACCATGGGTAGATAAAAAAAACTATAGGAAAGAAGCCAAACAAGCGATCTTAGCCAACGAAAGACACAATACCTTCCTCTTCGACTCACCAACCTTATTTTGTTGGAGTTTCTTTCTGTTGGAAGTTACTGCATATTATGATCAGACTATTAATTCAGGGCAGTACCTTTCTCTCTTTTATATTTTTTTCTTTTTCTAATTTTATATTTTTCTTTTTGTCCTTCATTCTATCTCTTTGCTTGTCTTTATTATTATGCTATTGTGGTCATTGAGGACAATGCCTTAGATAGTGTGGGAGAGGTTCATATTTTATATGTTTCATACAATTTCATGCATTTTAGTTAGTACGTAGTTACATTTTCATTTTAGGTATAAATATTACATTATTGCATTTAGTTAGTTTATATTATTGCATTATGCATGTGCATGATATTAGATTAGCAGCATAAGTTAAAAAAATAAATAAATAAAATTTTAATTTTTGTTTAGGAGGTTGTTCACTTTTCATTAACTTTCAACTCGATTTCTCCACATTTTAGCAATGCATGTCCTTAAAACTTTTTATTTTGGTTTTTATGCAAAATTGATGCTCAGTTACAATTAGAGGGTGCAAGTGTATAAGTGTGCATGTTTGATTCAATTATCGAAATATTGGATGGTTTATTAATTAAGATAGTTGAACATAGTCATTATGTATGGAAAATTTAGTTTTTATAACCTAAGTATGAACCAAAGGTTTGAATTTGAACATGAAATTTTCAATAAATTAAAAAAATAATAAAATAAAATCTCTATTTTCTTTAGTAAGAGCAATGCTTAATTTTAAATCTTTACATGTTTTGAATCTACTCCAATGCTCTAATTAGAGTAAGAGTATCTAAAGGACCCACTTGGCGGTATCCACGCTTAGTAGCACGGGAACGGCGGGGGATTACTAAAAGTGGAAGGATTTGATTAAGAGAAAAAAAGATGTTGTGAAATGGAGTGTAAAATGCATTCACACCCAATTTTATTTTTCTTTTATAAATCATGTTCATTGGATTCTAAATAGGTTATGTGCTTGGGTTGTGATTAGTAAATTGTTCATATATGATGTACTTTTGTTTAATTATCTTCTTTAATAAACATTTTTCAGTCTCGGTGTTGTCAACTTTCATACCTTTGAAATTGTAACTCTTTGGTTATAATTGAGCTAGTGTTTAAATGTTTAAATTTGATTTTTGCTTGAGGACAAGCAAAGCTTTAGTGCGGGGGAATTTGTTGAGTGCAATTTATTATATATTTTTGAGTTGAATTTTAATGAATTTTGAATAATTAATTAGTCATGTTTGGGTAGAAATTAGGTTTAATTAGGATTTATTTTCATTTAATGTTTTATTTATGATTTTATTATCTTTTTAGTAATTTTTATTAGTTTAAGAATTTTTAGTAATTATTT
>CATIWO010216965.1:0-22171 GCA_949673435.1 Macaranga tanarius
CCTTTTGATTTCTTAGATGAACTAAGATTCTCAATCAAACAAAATTCAAGAATGTAGCAATCAATGATAAGAAAATTAGGTAGGCTAACAAGAAAATTAAAAGGTAGGCTACAAGAAAATAATAATGTCAACAAATAAGCTAAAAGAAATGCAAAACAAAGATAGATCAACAAAGAATACAAATTGACATAATTATAAAGGTAGATCTCAATGGAATACGAAGAGTCAATTTTTTTTTTATAAATGCAATCTGAGATATATCACAAGAATAGCAAAGATAACAATTTTTTTTTAATATTTAATATGCACGAATTTTTTTTTTGTGCAAACAAGATCTTGAGATGAGAAGATCAAAGATAAACTCAAGAACAAAGATTAATAGAAAGTGCAAAACAAGATGAACATAAGATAATGAAAATTAAAAGGTAGTTTTGGATACGCAAACCTCAATCTTGAGCCAATTCTCTGATACCACTTATGATGGGAATAGTAGGTTTCATCAATTAACTACCCAATAGCAAGAATACTATGATAAGTTGAATTGGAAGAAAACTAGAAATTACCAATTTAACCCATAAATTCGGGTCGTTGAAAGATTGAAGTAAGAAGATAGATGCCACTTAACCCCTTTACCAATAAGGATAAAGATACTAAGATAGACTTTGAATTTCCTCTTAAGCCACAAACAAGAAAGTTTGATAAATAACAGGAAAACAAATATTTAGATTTTAACACCACAAGCTAGAATAAAGCTTGATAAGTCACAAAGTTCATGCAAGAAATTAAAGACAAAATTCCTCACACTAAAACTCAAACAAAGTTATAATTTATATATCAAATTCAATCATGCTCACAAAAGAAACAAATGACCTGTTTATATAGAGTACAAGTCTATGCACACACTACTAAAATAGACTCTCACACATAGGATTGCATTTTCTCTTAATGGCCTTAATAACCACTACCCACATTAATAGCCATTACTTGGCATTAATTGCCCACTAACATGAAGAAGGTGGCTACATGTAACCTTGATTTATTTTTGAGCCTCCCTGGATGTCTTATTGGGTTAAAATTCTTGGGCTATCTAAATGTCTTTAATTAAATCCAATATGGCTTTTTGAAGCTTCTTGGACTTGGACCTTGTGATTGGGCCTTCTTGTACTACCAATGGATTTTGGATCTCTTTAGGCTTTGGACTTGGATTCACATCAACAGATGAGACACCACCCAGCAGAAGCTGATCAGCTACTTATAGCCATTGAGGGTTGTGTACCACTGCTCTTTAAGAAGCTCAAAGATTTGGGAATCTGAAATTTCAAGGAGTTGTATAGGTTCAGAGTCTAGAAGGAGGTAGATCTAGCACAAGAGAGAAAGTTATTTAGGGATAGATGTGAAGGAAAAGATGGAGCTAGCAGTAGTATCCAGATCAATACTATTGCGCAACCTAAAAGATTTTCCAATTTGGGCAGACCCCTCTCCAAAGTATTAGAGAAGTTGATTGAGAATAAACTACTCCAGCCTCTGCCACTAAAAATACCACTTCCTAATGCCAACCTAAAGTTATACTGTAAATACCACCAAGTCATTGGACATAATACCGACCAATGCACTAGACTCAAATATGAAATTTAAGACCTCATTGACACTGGTAAAATAGTTGACCCTGAAAATAAAAAGCCAAACACCCAAAAAAACCCCTTACTAAACTATTGAAATGTCCCACCCCCAAATCAACAAATCCTGATGATCGGTACTGGTTTAACAGAAGAATAAGTGTTGAACTCCTTTATTGACCTTGAACCTACCTAACCTAAAGCCAGCCGAGAGAAAGGTCTAAAAGACACTGAAGAGGAGAACCAAAAATCGGTGAAGTTATCTGTAAACACACTCATGCTTGACATTTGGACTTCCTCAGATGAAGAAGAAACTGGAGGAATTGACATGTGGGAAGATGAAAAATAAGAAGAAGTCAGGCGGGTAGCACCCTCAAAAAAGAAGAAGGAAAAGGAAAAGGAAAAGAGTAAGCCGGTTAAGAAAGATGAGTCCGACTCTGGAGCTGAAGATGTAGAAGAAGAAAAAGAGCTAAAAAAGGAACAATCAAAGAAAACTAAAATCATGGCCAGCATTTGGGAGCTCTTGATGCAGTCCAAGGTTTATAGGGATGTAATGGTACAAGCTTTGCATGAGAAAAGGATCCCAACTAACACTACACAAGAGCAAATAGTTCACTCTTTGATGCAAAAACTTAAGGGAGCCATTGTCTTTACAGATGAAGACCTACCACTAGAGGGAAGGGACCACCATAAAGCCCTATTCATTAAAGCTGAGGTAAAGGGGAAGATGACTTGTTGGGTGATGGTTGACAATTGTTCGGCGATCAATGTTTTCCCCTTGAAGATCCTACTAAGGCTCGGTTTGACTACTGCAGATTTACAAGTTTTAGATGTTGTTATAAAAGCCTATGACGATACCAAGAGGTTTGTGGAAGGCACATTCAGGGCTTTAGTCAAGATGGGACCTATTAAATCTTGGGTTACCTTACATGTAATCGATATACCGGTCACCTTTGTTGTGCTACTGGGAAGACCATAATTTCATCCATTAGGAGGAGTTCCTTCCACTGTTCATCAGAAGATCAAATTTTCACATGAAGGGAAGGTGGTCACCATTACTGCTGAGACTAAAGAAGTAATAATAGCTCTGAAATTGGCTCCTAAAGAGATTCCTTTGAGTCCAGCCTTTGATGTTTTCATGCTTTATGAAGACTCTATGGATGAAAAGATCATGAACATAATGAGAGGAATGAATTTCATGTCAGGACTGGGGCTAGGAAAGATTCAGAGTGGACTACCAGAATTCATCAAGGTTAAAGTACTAATTTTGAAGCATGGGATTGGCTATCATAGTGAGAAAGATGGGCCTGACAGTGAGAAAAAAATGAAAATTATGAGAGCAGTATGTAAAAGAGGGAAACTTTTATCCTTATAATGGTAAGCCAGAACTACTATTCTTAGCTGAAAAAGAAGTCCCTGGGTTTGAGATTTTTGCTGAGTACTTTACTAAGATGAGCATGGGTAGAAAAGAGGCTATTGCAGAAGTTCCAAAGGTGATCAAGATGGAAGAACTGATAATGAAGGTCGAGGGAAAAGAAAAGGATAGTACTGCTAAGGAAAAGGTTGTGGGGAAAGATATTGGTGCTGAAGAAGATCCCGAAGAGAAGGATGTTGATGCCAGAAATGATGCTACTGTGGACTTGGAGACCTTTGTTCAGAACTCTTTTATTGAAGCATGTTATGATGATTATAATATTTTCTTAGCTAAATTGTTTGAAACTGATGATTTGTTTTATTCCAAAGTTAATGCAATGCAGTCTTATTTCACTTATTTGTGTGATGTGTTTTCTAATGGTTATTCTCATTGTGATGATTAGTTCATACATATATTTGACACTAATTCTATGCAAACTGAAACATTTAATTTAGGGACAATTGAGAACTCTAAAAATATATTAATTACTTCTGACCTTACTCCTGATGAGAGTGAAAAAATAAAAGAAATATTAATAAAAGATAGAAAGTATTTATTTGGGGCTATGAGGATATGTCAGGGATAGATTGAGAGATTGCAGAGTACAAGATCCTTACGTACCCTCATATTACACCAGTCAAATAGAAGAAGAGAAGATTGAGGCCGGAATAGGCACTCCTGATTAAAGAAGAAGTGGAAAAGTAGTGGAAAGCAAAGTTCCTTAAAGTAGTTGATGATACAAAGTGGCTCGCTAATATAGTTCCAGTACCTCAGAAGGATGGAAGGGTTAGAATGTATGTTAACTACCAGGATTTAAATAAGGCCTGTCCAAAATATGACTTCCCATTGCCCCATATAGACACATTAGTAGATAGTGCAGCTTTGAGTGCGATGTACTCGTTTATGGATGGATTCTAAAGTTATAACCAGATTATAATGGCTGAGGTAGACAAGTTGAAGACGTCGTTCATAACTAAATAGGGGATTTATTACTACTTAGTAATGTCGTGTGGACTGAAAAATACTAGAGCAATGTACCAAAGGATGGCCACTACACTACTATATGATATGATCTACAAGGAGATTGAAGTTTATGTGGATAATATAATGGTCAAGTCCCAGACTAGGGAAGGACACTTTGAAGCTCTATAAAAGTTTCTAAAGAGGGCTGAAAAGTACAACTTGAGATTGAATCCTAAAACTACTAGGACATATAGTCAGCCAGAGGGGAATAGAGATTGATCCAGATAAGGTGAAAGCCATTAGTGAGATGCCTGTACCCAAAACGGAGAAAGAAGTAAGAGGGTTTATAGGTCACTTGTAATACATTAACAGGTTTATAGCTAAGTTAACCATAATATGTGAGCCGATCTTTAAGCTACTCAGGAAGGACCAGTCGGTGGTATAGGATGATAGATGTTAGCAGGCTTTTGAAACCATCAAGAGTTACCTGATGAAGCCACCTGTATTACAGCCCTCGAGACTGGGAAAGCCGTTGATATTGTGCTTGGCAATAGAAAAAGAAGCAGTAGAAGTGATGTTGGCATAAGAAAAGGAAAGTGGTGTAGAACATATAGTGTATTATTTGAGTAAAAAATTCCTATCTTATGAAGCCAACTAAAATTTAGTGGAGAAGACATGTTTAGCAATCATTTAGGAAACTAAGAAGCTCCGACACTACTTTCAATCCTATAAAATACAAGTAGTATCAAAACATGACCTTCTAAAGTTTCTCTAGCAAACACCTTCTCTCACAGGAATGTTAGCTCGATTGTTGGTACTGCTTACAGAGTTTGATATTGATTACTTATTAAAGAAAGTGATCAAAGGAAGGGCAGTGGTAAAATTTTTGGCATGGAATCTGATGGATGATGATCATAAGTGGGAATTAAAGTTTTCAGATGAGCACTTGGGAGCAATTAAGGTCTAAAGATGGCACATGTATTTTGATAGAGCAGTAAATAACAAAGGGGTAGGTATTGGAGTAATCTTAGTCACTTCAGAAGGTGAGATGATTCCGATGGCAAAAAACTTGAGTTTGAAGTAATGAATAATCAAGCGGAATATGAGGCTTGCATTTTTGGGTTGGAGGCATTGCGTAACGTAGGGGCAGAAGAGGTTACAGTATATAGTGACTTGATGTTGGTAGTGAAGTAAGTTTCTAAGGAATGGGAAGTTAGAGAGGATAAGTTAAGGTTATATTAGGATTTCTTAGCTACCATTACCTTTTCATTTAGTCAATACAGATTTATTCATTTGCCCCAAGAAGATAATCAAGTTGCGGATGCTTTGGCTACTTTAGCTTCAATGTAGCAAGGTGATAAATAGACCGTAGCTAAGCCTCTTATCTTAGCAAGGTATAGTACTCCATATTATGAAGAGATAAGGGTAATGCCCGTGGAACTAAGTGAAAAACCATGGTTTTATGAATTACAGAGATACCTGGAAATAGGCCAGTTCCCTGAAGATACAAGTAGAAAGGAAAGAATGTCTCTGAGGATATTGTTAAGACAATTCATCAGTCATAACGAGATGTTGTATAAGAGGATGCCTACCGGAGTACATTTATGATGTGTGGATAAAGAGGAAGCTGAAAGAATCATAAAAATAGTACATGCAGGTGTCTGTGGCCCTCATATGAACAGAATAGTATTAACTAAGAAGATAACCTAATAAGGATATTTTTGGCTAACAATGGAATCAGACTGTGTGAAGTTTGTGAAGAAATGTTATAACTGTCAGGCTTATGGAGATGTTAGACTTTTGCCTTCGATGGAGCTTCAGGGAATGACATCCCAGTGACCTTTTGCAGCCTGAGGAATTGACATAATGGGAGAAATAAGGTTGACGACATCTAATGGGCAGTGATATATTATTGTAGCCATTGATTACTGCTCTAAGTGGGTTGAGAGAGAGTCGTATACTTCAGTGGGATCGAAACAGATGGTGAGATTTATAGAAAAGAACATAATTTGTAGATACGGCTTACCGTATCATGTTGTTACTGATCACGGGGTCCAATTTCAGTTAAAAACTATTGCACTATTTTTCCATTATAAAATAGAGCATCACTGACCATCCTCATATCGTCCTCAAGCCAATGGTGCAGTAGAAACTGTAAATAAGAATATCAAATAGATCTTGGCAAGGATGATAGAGAACTATAAGGATTGGGCTAATTATTTACAGTATGCATTATAGGAATACAGAATGACTGTAAGAACATCTACTGGGGTCACGCCTTACTCATTGGTATTTAGGTGCAAAGCAGTACTGCCAGTTGAAGTGAAGATTCAGTCTTTGAGGGTTTTGCTAGAGATAAAGATTCCAGAGTATTAATGGGTTGAGAGCTGATTGGCGTAGTTGACATTGTTAGATGAGAGGAGGTTGAAAGCCATGTACCACTCGCAGTTGTATCTAAAAAGAATAGCCAGGGCTTACAACAAAAAGATTAAGCCAAGGAAGATAAAAGAGGGCAACTTAGTGTTGAATCATACAAAACCCATCCTTACTAATTTGAGGGGGAAGTTCAAGTCGAATTGGGAAGGGCCTTACTTGGTGAAGAAAGTTTTATTAAAAAGTGCAACCATTTTATCAGACTTGGAAGAGAACAAGTTCAGAGAGCCCATCAATATGGATAAGCTTAAGATATACTTTTTATAAGGTTTCACTAGGGAGAAAACCTTAAAAAGAGGCTGTCTAGATAAAAATTAGAGACATATAAAAAAAATTTTGCTAGGTTGAAAACTCCATGAAAGGGGCGACCTAGGCAAAAGTTAAGGATAAATAAAAAGATAGAGAGGGAATAAAATAGTTAGTTAGAAAACTTACAAGGGAAAGCCATCCAACAACAGGAGAAATATCAGAAGCAGTTTGTATGTACAATTGTGCCTAAAATAAATGAATTAGATTGCCTTTATTTTTGTCAAGAATTGCATAAAATGCTTATTACAATTAGACTAACCAAAAGAGAAAAACATTAAATAAGCTAAGCTAAATATGACTAAACTGCTAAACATGAAGAATAAAATAAATCTAAGATCTCTTGCTTTTATTCTTCCTCAACTCCTAAACACTAGCCCTATAAAGTTCCCTAGTCTTCTGATTCCTAATAAACTCATCTTTTTCTGTTTACTGCAACTATATCCAAGTTTTGTAGATGTCATCTATGGTGATGTCCCCTTCTTGTGGTATGCCTTTGTGAATGGTATGATGTGGCCAGGTTTTCTTCAGGTTCTCTAAAAAATTATGAGTCAGAGGTCCAGGCTGAAAACTATGGGTAGGCTCAATGACTATCTGCTTCTCTCCATATTAATGGCATAGATGATCTGGATAATAAAATGAGTAGTAATGGAGACCGGCTAAAGGGACATAATGGGTATACTTACGAGTAGTCACATTGTTAATGTTCCACCAAGGGCACATCCATTGTACTCCAGCATCAGGAACACTGGCCAACTATTCCTTCAGTTCAGCAAAAAGTTTCTGCAATGCTCGAGTCTGCACATGCTTTGCTTTGTGATAACAAAAAAAGGAAAAATAAGGAGGTTAAAAAAAACCTTTACCTCCAATAGCATTGGACTCTCTGTGAAGCGATGTGACTTGAGTAGATTATCCAGACAAATAAGGATTTCAGTTAGAATGACGGGCATAGGATTGAGACTTGATTCTACCTAATCAAGGATGTTCATTATTTTGAAGTCACAGTCACCTGAGATGGAAACCAATTAGAATTGGGCATACAAGTAGAGAGCAATCACGCGTGGCCAATAAACTTCCTTGCTATTGACAGACACAATAGCTTTCAGGAATGAATCCAAGATTAACCCATTCCTAGAAATATGCTCAAGAGAAGATTAAGAATGGATATTGAACAATCGAGCCATCTGTTGTATAACCCTGAGATCTGGCTGACTAAGTTGTGAAATTATAATTTACTTTAAAGAATCATCTCGGTAATTGCTCTGAATTCTTCAAGCAGAGGGCAAATCTCAAAGTTGTTGAATCAAAAGATATGGTTTTTAAAATCCCAAAATTGGACCACAGCGTGCAAAAAAGGGTAGTTGATTTTGCGTAGATAGAGGGATCGAAAAATGGATAGGTGAAAAGGGTTTAATCTTAACCAATCTTCCCCATCTATATTCTGCATGACAGGATGAAGCATCTTTAAATTATGTTATGTTATGTTTTGGAGTTTTTCTAAGGTTTCAGGTTGTGGGTTTTAATGAAAGATTGACTATTAGGGTTTTTATAAAGAATTTAGGGGATATAAGGGAAAAAATCATGCAATAATACCCGCTAAGGCATTGAGCTTCTCACCTCAGTCACTGAAGCGGTGCCTCAGCAGATGATTCGGCAGTGTTGATAAAGAAGTGAAAATAAGTGGGCCTAAATAATTGTGGTACTCATGTTATTACGGGGAAAAAAATAACTTGTCATGAGAGGAAAGAAGACATAATGGGGAATCATTATAAATTCATAGAATATGGATATAATAGCAGTACATCAATGATCAAAATACACAAAATTAGCCAATATGCCAATGTCCAAAAAGCTAATCGAAGCCTAAATCTAAGACTCATCATCAGTTTCCTTATTATTATCATCCTCTCCATCAACATCATCATCATCCTCGCCATCATCATTATAAGTGGCCTCGACTCTATCACCTCCCTGATCAACTATTATTTGATTATCTCCACCAGGAATCTTTTGTCCCTCAGCATCAAGATTAGTAGCCACATCTTCAGCACCCTCAAACTAATCCTGGTCATCCACATCTAACTTAGCAACCTGATGATGAACCATCTCCATTATACCTGAAGAGACTCATACTCAGTCTGTCCAAATAAGGAAATAGGTAAGTCTTAAGCATACATACATGTATATATATAATAACTAAAAGAACTTCAAAGATACCTTCCAATACTGAGACACTTACATAAGGCTCTCACTATAAGCCTCCACCAATCTGTATAGATATTCCCCTTACTGTCTGGGATCTGCATTGTGCATATTTTTATGTTAGGATTAATATGTCATAGGAATCATAAATGAAAGTAGCAAAAAAAGGAGAAACTTACATGTATGGCTGTAGCGGGCAAGTGAGGCGGAGTCAAACCCTCATCCAGTGTTATGAACCGATGAGACAGCTCACCAGAGGGCATTCAATATCAAAAAAGAGGCTCTAGCATATGGGGGAATGAACTAGGAATAATAAAAGTCCAAGAACTAGTGCCTATAGCTCCTATGGTGGCTGATGTAGCACTTGTATTAGGGCCAACAATATCTAGAGCAGCCCGGGAATGTTGAGCAGGTCTCTTACAAGGGGCAGAATGGTGAGTATGAGCAGGGGCCTAAACATACCAAAAGAAAGCATTGATTAGTAGAAGACTAATAGATAAAAAGAAAGAAGGTTAAGATCAAGAAGTGTACCCTATCACCGGCCTGAGGTAAATACAACCGCTGTAGTAAAAATAACTTAACAAAAGATATGTAGCGGGTCTTAGATCTCTGTACAAATCTAATGGCCAGCTCACTTACAAGTGCCTGCTCTAACTCTTCCCCTCCAAGCTAGTCGGTCTATAATATAGAGCTAGAAGGATGCTTCAAATTACGTCTCCTGTCAGTGCTCTAACGGCATAAGAAGATGCGCTCCCTGAGGTACCACATCCTATGCTCGGGACCCTAAAGCAAAGTTCTCTACTTGGCCAAGGGCTCAGAATGAACCATGACCCATGACCAATTATCCCGAGGCTCCCATAAATCAGAACTTAGCTGTCAAGTTCGAATATGAAAGGTAAGTTGAAATAAAAAAAATAATTAACAAGATACTAATAACTTTTCTTTTCTATACAAGTATACCTGAGCCTAAGTCAGCTCGTTAAGGTACAAATGATGGATATAGACATGAGCGACCTCTCACCTCAGTGTCCTACTGGAGCCCAATTTGGCAAGAAAAGGAAATGACCGATGTCTTACATAGGCTATCTCTCTAATAAGCCAAAGCTCTAAGCCCAAAACCTGCAAAGACACCAATAATAAAATAGATAAGCTAAGGATGAAGCAAAAGGAATCAGCTGGTAATGATAATAAAAATCACTAAGGTGGCATGGTAAAATTCATAAAATCTCCTGGCCTTTTGAACGGTCACATCCATACCATGGTACAAGTACACCAGAGCAGCGGAACCCTAATCATAGAGGGATACCAAATCTAAATCCCCGTAGGGGAATCAGAAACATCAAGTCTATCAAACTGGCAGCGTCTGAAAATAGGGTCATACCCAATAGATAGAAGAGGAAAGCCCTCACTAACTAGTCAATCAGGCGCAACGAAGTAGTAGTAGCATCCATATCCGCACCTGAGTAATAACTGATAATGGACTCAACTTTGATAGTGTGGCTCCCTTTTATGGTGGGAACCATCCCCAACAAAGTTTGTATATACTCAACCCTATCTAGTGATCTCACACGTATACTGCAGTCGAAGGGAACTGGCTGCCCAGTGTAGGTGATGCCAGTAATAGCAGCGAATAATATAGGATCAAGGGTGAACTCCCTACAAGGTAGATGGAAAGTATGGGTCGCATCCATCCACCTCTCCATTAGAGCATACAGTGGATGATAATCATTGTGACCTGTAATAATAGGTAGGGAGCATATAAAGTCACCGAAACTAGTCTCCCCGATCCGGTGCCGAACTACCTCCGAAAGCATATCGTACCAACAACGGGCACTTTTGACGTTCCTCGCTCCCTTGATGGAGTGAATGATAAACTATAGTATAAAAGCAGGGTTTTATTTTAAATATGAAAAAAATGCCTCAGCAGAGATGATGCAGTGCCTCAATGCTGAGGTAATGCCCCAGCGCTGTTCTGGCTGAATCCAGTATCACCTAAAATATAAAATTCATATAATTTTTCATAAATTAAAGCATACATATCATAAATCTTGACTGACCCAACATGTATTTATAAAGATTTGTGAAGAAAAAAGACTAACCTGTCTTGAAGCGAGAGAACAGATGTGAGAATCCAAATTCGGAGTCAGAGGAAAATTTGAACCCCTCTGTAAACCCAATGATCTAAGAGCTCTGGCAATATGTGGGATGAAGTCCCACTGAGGAACACTGGTGTACGGTCTTAATCCATGTCGGATTGAAAAAGAAGAAGAGGAAATGATGAATAAGAGAAAATAGGCGCGAAGTTTAAATGAAAAGGGGGTGTTTGAAAATTTGAATATAAACGATGGCAAATTGCCATTTTGATCCTTCTAAGCAAATTGCAGTTTAATATCTCAAATGTTTTCTAAAAATTCTTAACCTTTTAAATTGAAGTGTGTTAGTTTTTTAAAAATTATAGGTAATGATAGATTCGAATGCAAAGCATTAAAATTTTGGTCTCTCGAGTTGTACCTCGAGGATGACAGTATACGCAGAGCCTCTTGATTTTGAACATTAAGGTAGACGGCGATGAGTTAAAAGCAAACCTCTCGGATTGTACCCTAAGGCTGACGGTATAAAAGCAGAGCCTCTTGATTTTGAACATCAAGGTAGATGGTGATGAGTTAAAATCAAACCTCTTGGGTTGTACCCCGAGGCTAACAGTATAAAAGTAGAGCCTCTTGATCTTGAACATTAAGGTAGACGGCGACAAGCTAAAAGTAAACCTCTCGGGTTGTACCCCGAGGCTGACGGTATGAAAGCAAAACATTTCAAACACAGAATGTGCAAGAATTGCATGGCCAGATAGATAATTATAGTCACATGAATGAAGAGCATCCTTTGATAATCACTTGCATGCATGTTATTTTTTGTAAAACTGGTTTTTTTAAGAAAATGATGAACATTTTTCCAAAAATTAAGGGGGTAAATTATTGGCACATGGTTTAGCCCAATCCACGAGTAAAAGCCCAATGATGAAAATAGATAAAATGGGCCCGACAAATGTGAAACAGTCTATGGACCTCTTAAAAAAAGTCCATAGCCTAACAAGATCAATCCAGCCCAAACAGCTCAACCCAATTGATATTAAAGCCCATTAATAAAGCCATAGAGGTGTCGCCCCTATAAGATGAGGCGGCACCTTAGTGGAATTTGTCAAAAAAAATGTTAAACATGTTCTGTAAACCATGTACCAGACCACGTTTCTCTGGAACGTGGTTATAGAAGCTGAGTGGAAGAATGAGAGAGTAGGGAGAGTGGAAAAAAATCTTTAAATAGGGAGAATTAGAAGTGTTTGGGGGATTTTTCTTTTAGCTTCTAGGGAGGAATATAAAAAAAATATACACAGAATAAAAATGGGAGAAAAAAAAAAAGAATTCACGTAAAAAACAGAGAAGAAAACTAGAAAAGAAATCTTGTGGGGCTGTGTTCTTTCAGAATCAGGAGGCTAGAGGTTGAAACTAATTGATCAGAGATCCAATTTCAACACCAATATATGAGGGCAAACAATTTTTCACAGTATATTTCTTTACTCAACTTTTTATTTTGATCATTTTTGTTTCATTGGTTTTCTTTGATATTTGAAATGATCAAATTATGATTTAATATGGTGAGTGTAAGCTAATAATTCTGGTTATAGCATAGTCTGTATGTTTCTGCAAATTGAATTCTCATTTTTTTTATTTTCTGCTGCAGGCTGTTGAGGCGACGCCTCAAGGCTCTATTGCCCCGCCACGATGAGGTGGCACCTCATCTATATAATTTTCACTGCATATATTTTTTTATTTAGATGGTTCATTGATTTTAATTAATCTGTATATTTCTAGAAATTAATTAGATTTTATTTTACATTAATGTCTTTATTTTAATTTTATTGTTATTTGTGAGTTATTTATTTTTATTTATTTTCAATGTACTAACATGTTCATTTTTGTAGGCTTCCTTTTTTGGGACAATCAATTGAGAATTTCTTTTACAGGCCAGAATTATTAGTGGCCTAGTGGCTACTAAATTTAGATTTAGATTTCAATTTACTTTTGTTATTTATTTTTTGTGTGTGATAATCGGGTTGTAATTTATTTCTGCTCCCTCCATTTCTTTGCATGTGTTTATTTTTTTATTTTTTTTATTGTTAATTGTGGATGGATTTAATATTGTGTGGATGAATATTGTACTGAATCAATCTAATTGCATGCAAATGGACTAATTAAAAATTTGGACCTAATTGTAAAATTTGGACATTGTTTGGACTAAATTGTAATTTGCATGTAATTAATACAATAATAAAATAATTAAAAATAATAAAACACAAAACACGAACGGATGCCGATCGCAAGGTCGGGTGGGCATTCCAAAAGTCCATACCCAGTTTCCGGACCCAATTTCTGAGGACAACTGCTGGGCTCCCTCCACGGGATCCAATTGCTGTAAAAGTGTCATGGATCTCACCCGAGTGGCGACTCCCTTCTCTGATCCAGGCCCAAAAGGCTTGTGTTTGTATTCATAGTGGGCCCTGAGCCCACACAGTGCTGTGGTCGCCGAATACTTGGACGTGCGCTAAACCCCGACACCTACAATAGTTTTTCAATTTTTTTTGAAAATAAAAGATTTACTATTATTAGTTAGTATTATTATTTTTAACTAAAATAGATAGTCAAAACTAATCGTATTATAATTAAAAAAATTTATGATGGTAAAAATTAAAGAAAATAAAATCTTTATGATATATTTTATTTTTTATTTAATTGTTGAAATTACTTACTTAATTACTTTATTATGTAGTCCGCATATTGCATGGATTTACCACTAGTTTATATATAAATATTTAATTTTAAAATATTTATGTCATTTGACATTTATATAAAAGAATATAAAATTAAAAATAAAAGGAGATGAATGGTTATTTTCTATAAAGTACTCAATTAACTTATAATTATTATTTTATTAAAACTATTTAATTTAATTGATATATTTAATTATTTTATTTTATTTAAATTTTAAAATAATTAAATTGAAGATATATTAATTTGCACGACTAATTCTAATTAATTAATAGTATCATATTTTATTAGGTGGCACATTTTGATTTTGCTTATCATTTGGAGCAATGTTTTTATTTTATTGAATTTCTGTTGACACCTCAGACAGTTAAGAAACGGAACCATCGCTCAACAAATCCACGTCAGCCCGAAATTCTCGCCTCCAAGTTGCCGCTTCTTTTCAACGGCCAAAGCATCCTACGGACTACATAAAATCATCAACGACTTTCCACCTCACAACAGCCGTCCGATCAATACCAAACCCGTAAATCTCTTTTCATCCATAGGGCAATATCGTCCATAAGCACACTTTCGAAATGAGCGCCAAAAGCCCCCCTTCCCTGCCTCTATCAGCTCTGTAACTAACATACACACCCAAGCCAATCAGTTAACTCTTCTTCTCTGCAATCTTTAACTGTTTCAGTGTGAGCATTTCAGGTTCTTGATTCAACAGAGAAGTAAAGATCAAGATCATGTCGATACCAGTTCTTGAGACGTGCAGAAAGAGGAAAAGAAGGCCAAAAATGTACAATTTTCATAGCTTTTGTGACCACCCAGGTAGCCCATTTAATGCTACTGGTGGCTTCAGAGATAACATTAGAGTCTTTCTTAAAGAATGTGCTGAACCTGAAGATTATAGTGTTGAGGGTATGCCAATTTGGTGTACTCTTCTTGTTATTGAAAGTAATAGCTTTGTTTTGCCTCTTTACACCATTGAAGAGAACGCTAATTACTCTCCAAATCCACATTGTGATCACTGCAGATGCACTGGTTAGTTAAATCTTTAATTTTGTATATGGGTTCTTGGTTTTAGGTTTGAATCTTGGCTCTTGAATCTGTAATTCTGTTATTTTGGATTGTCTTGGGTTTGATTTTTGATAACTTGAATTGGGTATTTGCTGTTTTTGATTTTTGTTTCTTGATTTGTTAGGTTGGGGTGATAATTTTGTATCTAAACGAAGGTATCATGTGATTATACCTATTGATGAAGAGTGGGACAAGAGAATTGATGAGGGTGTTTTCGATGTCCATACTCATGTCTTACATGGGTTGATTCACTGCAATGGATTTGGTCATTTGATCTGTATCAATGGCAGAGAAGGTGGTTCTAAAACCGTTTCCGGGAGAGAAATCATGGATCTTTGGGATCGTTTCTGTGAAAATTTACGAGCTAGGTAAAATATGAATAAATCTAATGATCTTTCATTGAATTTAGTGATTTAAAAAGGATCACCAGTTTCTTCATTTTCCTCTTTTTGTAGAAAAATCAGTGTTGAGGATGTTTCAAAAAAGCATTCGATGGATCTTCGGTTGCTTCATGGAGTTGCATATGGGCATCCATGGTTTGGGAGATGGGGCTATAAATTCTGCCGTGGAAGCTTCGGTGTTACAGAGCATTACTACAACACTGCCATTGAAATTCTTAGCTCTTTACAACTTGATAAGATCATTCAGGACTTCAGCAACACATATGACCACAAAGAAATGAAGAAATTGATTAATTACTACAGAAACTTGAGTGAAACCCAGTTGATTACATTCAGAGATCTTCTCAGGTTTATGCTCACCATCAAATCCTGTCCTTGTGCACAGAAGAAACTCCGCTTGGCTGCTGCTGCTGCTGCCACTTCTGCTCCAAATTCGAAGCATTCTACTGGTGCAGCAGCACCGCAAAAGAAGCAGAAATGTGAAAGATACAAAAAGCTTAGTACTTTAATTGGTAACTTGGATAGTAGATGGCCTTCAAGAAGACTAGAGTATACAGCTGGGGTGATTGTGGATACTCTGAAGGCGAAGAAGAAGGCTGACAGATATAGTCATGGAGGGATGACTCGGCAGGAAGTGAGAGATGCAGCTAGAATGCACATTGGTGATACTGGTTTGCTTGATTATGTACTGAAATCAATGAACAATGTGATAATTGGAGGTCATGTTGTTTACCGTGCAGTGAATCCTAAAACAAAGATTTTGGAATACTCAATTGATGAGATCGGCAAAGGGAAAAGTTCTCTTAGATTCAGTGAACCTGTAGTAGAAGTAGTTGTAGAGCCACTTCCAGCAGCACCTATAGTTCCAGGAGCTGATTTGTATGCAGATTTGCGCTATTTGTACTTGAAAGTTCTGATGAACTACCCAGAATCAGAACTGGTGGAATTGACAACTCAGACAATTCTTGACAGCAAGCGTTTTGTTAAGGAGTGGCCCTTTGAAGATGAAGAAGATCAGTTGTTGAGATTCATTTGCCGAGTGATGCCTAATATCATTCATTTAGAAGATGATATGAAGATGGAATCGCCTCCTGGGGAGATTGTTATCCTTCCATTGCATGCCACAGTTGCAGAACTCAAGCAAGCTGCAGAGAATGCATTGAGGGATACTTACTGTATTCTGGAGAAATTTGAGGTGACAGAGATATATCAGATGGAAGAACTGATGGATGAGGAGCTGCTGTTTGGAACTTTTGAATCTGGTGTTGAGCTTTATATGAGAGGGGATGGTATAGACTTAAACACTGAATTGAAGTATGAGAAAGGACCTGGAAACTGGAAGGTGAGGTGCGAATGCGGGGCTGAAGATGATGATGGAGAACGAATGGTTGCGTGTGATATCTGCGAGGTTTGGCTGCACACTCGCTGCAGCGGCATTGAGGACTCTGAGACAGTGCCTCCACTTTTTGTGTGTACAAGATGCTGTGACTCTATGATGCAATCAAGAAAAAAAGTGAAACAAGAAGTTGGGAATTCTGATGATCTGTTGCTGTTTCCAGACACGTTTGCAGGTGTTAGAATGTTGCTGTGAATTGTGATCACTAATCATTGAGTGTAAGTCAACTAATATAAAAAAAAAAAAAGAAAAAGAAAAGAGGTAGGCAATGTTACATGTATTAGAGTTGGTACACAATTCTTTTTGTCAATGATGTAAAAATGACACATTTTTTGTAAGCGGGTGATGCAAAATTGAGAGTCTGTACACAAATCTTGCAAGTGAATGATGTAAAAATAAGATTCTGCACAGAATTCTTTTCAGTGGATGAATGTAAAATTGAGATTTAGAGAAGAATTCTTATTAGTAGAGGGTAGAATACTGAATCATTTGTTATAATATTCTTCTTATATGAAACCTTGGATGCTGGACGGCTGCTTGTTGTGCAGAAATCGGGCAATTTGTATGTCAGCTGCAATGTTAAAAGTTGCTTTCAGAATCCTGCTAAATAGTTAAATCCAAATTTGCCTTCTTCTCATCCCAATTCAAGCAGCAGATTTTCCATTTCCAAGCTGAGCTTGGTTTAAATAGTTTAAACTTGGTACCTTGCTCAATTGACTATTGAGGGGTTTCTTGTATTTGTTTGCAGATTTTAATGAAACACTTGAGTTGACTCTATAATGTAACATCTATCCCCGAGTTACTTTCTTGATGTACTGAAACAGGCAATATTTCAGGCTATACGATGCAGAGGACTTTGGCCTGTGACATTTCTGAAATTTCGCTGCACAATGCAGCTATAAGAAGGACTCCTATACTGTCTCCGGCAACATGGCAACAAATTAACAAGTTCTGGCCCTGCAATATATAGGCTTGCACAATCTAGAACGAAAATTCAGAGACTAAAGAATTGGATATACTTGATTCAGAATACAAAAAATAGTTTTAATCAGTCACTTCGCACCCGGAAAGCAATTCAAAGTTTAAAAAGAGTTATGACCAAATGCCTCCTTGATGTTCAAATTGGTCATAAAAACTATCAGAATCATACCATGTTTACAACAATCATCCAAAAGACATTTCAGAAGAAGGGTGCTCTACATGGTATTCCCTTCCTTTTTCGCTTGGGTTGCTCGGTTTTTGACTCCTTGTTTCTTCTTATGCTGGTTGGAGTCCGGTGAATGGAAAGAAAGGGAGGATCCAAGTCACTTGACTTCCTTGAAAATGCTGTAACCTGAATGTTCATTTCAGTTTTATATGAATATGGGAAGGACATGTATGTTTGAAATCCTCACTTGTCATTGTCATGTTATACAACTAGGGTGTAAACGAGCCGAACCGAGCTGAGTTTTGGCTAGCTCAGACTTGGTTCATTTATAAACGAGCCGAGCTCGAGCTGAGCTCGAGCTGAGCTCATTAAGGTGCTAAGTGTTCGCGAGCTGTTCACGAGCCTAAACAAGCTAAAATTTTTTTAAAAAATATAATGTATAAATTTAAATTATTCATTAAAAAATTAAAAAAAAATTATTTATTAAATAATTTATTATAAAATTATGATTTTTTGTAATAATATATTTTAAAATATTTAAATGAATAAAAATTTATATATTGTATATCTAAAATTAAATTATTAATACATTAAAATTACGAGTCGGCTCGCGAACTCTTATTCGAGCTTGTTCACGAGTTTTCACGAGCCGAGCTTTACATAGTTTGAACTCGACTCGTTTATTAAACGAACTTCAATATATAAATTTAAATGAATTTTTAACGAGTCGCGAGTAGCTCGGTTCAGTTACACCCCTAGTCATCGACATTGAAGTTTATTTCTGGCCTCTTGTCTTCATATATATAGGCACGTAATTATGAACCAACTTTAGCATCGTACAATTAATAATTCTCTTATCTTTGCTTGATACTGTTAGATTTATCATGTTAAATAAATTAGTAATAATATTCTTTTATTAAAAATAAAATTTTTATTTTTAAATGCTCAATTTTTGGCAAAAACAAAAGTTAATTGCATAAAAAAAAAATCTTGGTAAGAGTTTATCAATTTCTTCCTCCAATATCCTTCTATAAATTGTGAACGATAATCAAGTTGATTAAACTCCTCATAAACTATCTCTCACTCACACATAGACACAGAGATCAATATGGGTGTGCACAAAATTCCGATTGTGGATTTATCCTGCGAAAATCTGAAGCCAGGTTCAAGCTCCTGGCGTTCAGCTTGCGACGATATAAGGCAAGCACTTGAAGAATATGGCTGTTTTGAAGTAATGTACAATAACCCTTCTATCGAATTTCATAACAAAATCTTTGCGGTGCTTCAGGAATTGTTCCAGCTCCCTCAGGACATCAAGATGAAAAATGTGAACTCCAGTCCTGTTTATGGCTATTACATGGAGAAAACCTCTGCCTTATCTGTCTATGAAGCCATGGGAATTGAATATGCAAACAATAAGGATGAGTGTCAGAAGTTCACTAACCTCATGTGGCCGGATAAAAATGATAATTTCTGGTACTAATTTGTGTTCTTACTTCAATTATTACTAACATTTAGAATATGCTTTTAATTTAATTCTGAACTTAGTTTTCTGAAGTTTGTGATTCGGAAATGCTCCTGAAGTTTTCTGAATTTATTCTTTTTTTTTTCCCTTAGTGAAACTGTTCACTCGTGTGTAAAGACTGTAACTCAACTGCAGCAGCTGCTAGCGAAGATGCTTTTTGAAAGCTATGGTATTGAGAAACACAGTGAACCACACTTCGAATCGACAACTTACCTTCTACGTTTGTTGAAATATAGAAGATCACAATCAGAGACTAAGCTTGGTTACAGGGGTCATACTGATAAGAGCTTCTTGACCGTACTTCATCAGAATCATGTTAAGGGTCTAGAGATAAGAACAAAAGATGGAGATTGGGTGCCTTATGAGCCTTCTTCATCGCATTTCTCTTTTGCAGTCATAGCTGGTGATTTATGCATGGTGGGCCGTTACATTTATTGGCCATTTCGTACAAAAATTATTCATTATGAATCACAACTGTGCAAATATATATATATAAAAGAAAATTCACATTAATTGCTTTTTTTTTTTTCTTTAGTAGGTCAGATTTATAATATATACTCCAAGTATTTTAAACTTGATTGGTAAAAATAACTTATATATATATATTATAAATCTGAGTGACGGGTCAAATACTTTTGAAATAAGCGAAAATAGCCTTCTTATAATCATTAAAAAGATGAATTTAATATATATATATTTCTTGTAGGCATGGAGTAATGACAGAATAAAATCTTGTTACCATCGAGTGATTGTGGAAGCGGAAAAAGTTAGATACGCACTTGGGCTATTCTCACTCCCGACAGGTTTAATAAAGGCAGCGGAGGAGCTAGTAGATGAAGAACATCCTTTACAATATAAGCCATTTGAATATCAAGGGCTCCTTAATTTCTTTCTCTCAACCGATGATCAACACAAACGTGATAACAGCATACTCAAAGCCTACTGTGGAGTTTAATTAAGGCAGGGCTTTTATTATTTTCTGTAACAATATTATTGTCGTTTCTGAATTTTCTTGTTTTCTTTTCTTGCTTTTCTTGTTCCCAAAATTTTTATATTTTAGTGTGCTTTTTCTATATGTATGTTGTGCCCAAAAAACAAAAAGTTAAATGTATTACATTTGGATCTAGTATGCGTTACAATATATACAATTTGATATATCAGACTAGCATATGGCAACAATAATTTATTAAATTTATATGATAAACTTATATGATGCATTCAAAATATTCAAATCATAAAAAATACAGTACACATCGTCCATTAATTTGCGCAACAAATGAAAAAAAGACACCATTTGCGCAATGACGAAAGGAATAATTTTGGATTATTGCATTACTTCTTCACTAAAGAGGGGCGGAGAAAGGAGTCTACTATTAAGGCTTACTGCAGGAATCCATCATATTTTTATTAAATATATAATTTTCTATAATAAATAATTTATTAAATACTTTTAATTTATAATTATGTAATCTAAATTTTTTAAAGCTTGGTGTAAGCTTGTAATCAATAAATGACGAAGTAAGTTTGACTCGAAAATAAATAAACCAAATACAAATTAATTAAAAGTCTATTAGACTCGTTTATATCACTAATTTTTCGTGTGAAATGTACAATATGATGTAATTTACTTTTTTTTTTTTCTCTGCTTTCAAAGGAGGGGAAACTCAAAAACACCTAGCTCTCATCACTCACATTTTCTTCTAACCCAGGGAATACCCATAAAATCACTCAGCAGGATAGTTTCTAACCCAGTAGGAGCATTTTGCAGCTCAATGAACTTTTTGAAAATAAATAAAAGTAATTCCAAAATTTTGACGTAGATAAGATATTTATGTATGTTTTTAAGCTACTCATGCGGAGAAATTGGGGCAAGGGGGATAGGGTGTCTATTTGGTTAGTTTTGCTGATCGAACCGAATTAATCGAATCAAAATTTATGAAAACTGAATCAAATTGAATTGAATTAACCTAAAAACTGAATTGAACCTAATCAAAATTTTATAATAAAAACCATACCAAAATTTTTAGAGATATTAATTATTTTAGTATTTTTATATTACATTATTATACTATTTTTAAAAAATATAAAAATAAAAAATTGGTTAGTTCGGTTAATTTAGTTAACCGAATTTTTTAAATACAAAACCAAATTAAATCGAACCAAATTTCAGTTCAGTTCAGTTCGGCACTAAAAATTCAAAATTGATGAAAAGGAAAACTAAACCAAACCGAACTAAGGGTTATTTATAAAAAAAAATGCATAGAATTTACCGCTTTTTGTAATTTAACCATATACTTTTAATTTTAACAATTTTATACACAATTTTTTTTATTTTTGTAATTCTATTCACCGGTTGAAAATCTGATCATAAAATCTTGCTGACGTGGCCAGCAAAAAAATCTGAGTTAGTCCATGTAAGCACCACGCCAAAATGCATCTTTTTGATAATTTACAAAATAATGCACAAACTATGATATTTTTTGTAATTTTATTATGAACTGTTAGTTTTTTGGCAAATTGATGCATGTACATATATATTTTTTTGTTTAATGTATATTTTTTCAATCGATATATGTCGAACGATTATATAAGTAATTAGAGTTCAAAATTAATTTTTTAATTAAAAAATTATTAATGTTGTTAATTATTATTTTAATTCAATTTTTATATTCAAATTAATACTTATTTTATTATTTTGATATAAATTATTATTTAAAAAATAATTTAATTAGTTTAAATTTTAATTTTTTATTTAATTAATGTAACATTAAATAGTAATTTTTATAGTATTTATTAAATTAACATTTTATTTGATTATAAAATCATAATATTTTCTAAAATGTTAAAAAGATTACTTAAATTCTAAGATATCAAATGATATTT